>WEIS01083606.1:6496-37230 GCA_013389965.1 Todus mexicanus
AGCCGCAGCCCCGGCGCCCGCCGAGGCGGTACCGGGGGATAAACAAAGCCGGCGGTGATGGGAGCAGCGCAGCAGCCAAAGGGGCTCCGAGCGGCGGCCACGGGCCCCGTGTGGGCGGCCGGGCGGGGGCTGCGGAACCCCCGGGCCGGGCCGGGCGCCGCCGGGAGCTGAGGCNCCCGGGCCGCTCCTGCCCAGAGGGAGCCGCGCCGTGACCCACCCGTGTGCGGCCGGGTGGCCCTGCCCGCGGCCGGCGCTGCGGTTTCGCGGGGGGCCGGGATTACAGGGCACGGAAGGCGTGGGGCGGGCGGGGAAGCGGGCGGCAGGGCTGACACGGCTGTAACATCGCCTGGGGCAGGGCTGACACGGCTGTGACATCGCTTGTGGCAGGGCTCACACGGCTGTGACATCGCCCACGGCAGCGCCCGCCTAGGAAAAACAAACAACATGCACGGTGCAATTTCCTACTTGGAGAAAATTGCAATAGGAAGCCAGAATGGGATGTGCAGCCACATCACAGGGACGCCTGGCTCTCAGCGGAGGATGGAGAAGTGGACAGCAGGTTGGCAGGGCTGCGCTAGCGCTGCCCTGCTTTCATCCGTGCTGTGCAGAAAAGCCCCGCTGCGCTGCGGAGGGGTGGAAATCTGCGGCAGGCTAGCAAGAGTAGGACGTGGCGCGGTCAAAAGCCGCAGAGCTGTCTGGTGGCAGAAAAGGAGCAAGCAAAGGTAATGCAGGTGCTCAGGGAACGAGGCCTCAGCCTGGCAAAGCTGCTCTTCCCATCCCACCATCTGAGAATTGCTGGCACCTTGTCAATCACTCCCAGGAAAAACCTCAAAAAAGCAACGGAAGATGTAAATCTGCTGTATAACAACCTGTTCCTCTATTGAAAAGTTGAAAAAAGTTGAAAGTCACTGCTTTCAGGCACATTTCAGGCTTTTTATCTTCAGCTAATCAGATTGTACCTGAAGCACTGACTGTTTTTCCGTGAGCCTGTTAAACTGGAGTTAGCAGGAGAATCAAGTAACCAAAGTAATGCAGACAAAGCCATGAGCAATCATATCTTAGCGGGGTTCAAAAACCTGTTCCGCTTCTGGCCGAGAGCTCCCTGACCTCAGCAGAGGCTGACAGGACAGCTGCTCCCACCACCTGCACCAAGGCTGTGGACTCATCACGCTGGGTGCTCGTGCTGCCAGAACACCCAGCAGCACATATTTGAACACATGATTGCATTTCTGTTGAATTAACCCAAACACGCGCCACAGTGCTAAACATCAGATGAAATATACCCCCCCCACCCCCCGCCTGCAGCAATCCTGCAGCTAGTGTGGCAGCAGCAGGTGATACCTGACCTACCACAGACATTGCACTTTCCAAAACAGCTGAGCAAATCTGAGCCTACAGAGGGAATCTGGAGCAGTTCAACACCTCGTGTCATGTGCTTGTAGCATTTATGATCCAGAGAAACTCGATTTACCATTTCAAACCACAGTTTGATATTCTGGTATAAAAACTAGGGGTTTGGTAGTTCCCCCTCTCTCCCCCAGTCCAACCAATCTCAGTTACACTGAAGGAGGGGAATCACTGACAGGAGTGTACGTTGTACGCTGTAGTACACTCTACAGGTGCAATAATATTGGCTTAAAATTCCATTTACATCTGCAGTGGAATAAACCACCCCAAAATATGCCTCATCTCTCCAAACTCCTCAGCCCTCCTCAAACCACCAAAGCAGAATTTGCCTGCCCTTCTCATTTCACCACATCACGACACTCAAGCTCTCTGTCATCAGTCATTCTAGCTACTCCATACACAGCTTCCTCTACTCACCTGAAAGACACCTTTAAACCCATCTTGCATGTCCGCTTTCTTCCCCACACCAGCCTCTTCACACTCCAAACCACTCGGAGTGCTCAGCTTTATTACACCCTTGCCGTCTTCCAGGCTATCATATTGCTTTGTGCCCATCTCACTTAGCACGTGCTACCCCTGGTGACATTGCATTTCTCTGAAGCTACTCCTCCTTCTTAAGGTTACGTAAAGAAACCGACAAAAAATCCTTCCCAGGATATTCAGTTAAACAAAAAAAAAAAAAAAGAAAAAAAGAGTTATAATATTTCTATTCACCCACCTCTGTTGAAGTTTTCGTGGATCAGGAAGCCTCTTTCAAAAGGGAAAGTCAAAGTATAGTGCTGTATAGAAGATTAAACGTGTTACTCTTTATGTGGAAGCTCAGGGAAGTATTTCTAATAGGTATGGCATATTTTTACTGATATTGTAACAGATTAGAAGCTGTTCAAACTTGCTGACTCGTGATATTTAAAATAATTTTGGAATGAACAAGGCTGAAACCTGTTTACAATTTTTAAAAACATTTAAGACAATCTATCTCAAAGTTTGGTCCTTTTTATAGTACAAGCAAAGTATGATAAATCCAAAGGAACGAATTTCAAGTGACACGAGAACTTCTAAATGTGTAGTAAGAAACAAACAAGTAATTGTTTTCTGGAATAGAAACAACCATAGAGCAGTAGCACTGCTGACATAACCTGTAGGATGTTCCAGTGCAAACACGGCTTCTGAAGCACAGCCTGGATGTCATTTTTGCAGGCTAGCCTCTGCGGGTATGAACACTACACTTTTCCACAGAAACACGAAGGAGAAATAAATCATGACAAGCCAGTACTTCACCCACAAAAGAACTGGCCCAATCCTAGCTCTGCCAATAAGCAGTCATGTGATGCATTAACAAAAAGGGTTTATGGGAATAAATATCATTCTGCCCACAGATAATTATGGTGAGTAAAATGATGCAAATTGTCACACATTAGGGACAACAAACTTTCGCTCTCCCCTCATCCACCTGTGCTTCAGAGGGCCTCACTGAGATTTTATTGACTTAATTATTTGCATCTTTTCACCATGACCCAGTTGTCTTAAAAACCATGAGCATATGCATTTTTGTTTTCTAATATTTGTTATGTATAGAATAAATTGCTTACTTAAAATTCTTCATAATACTACACACTTACTGGTAAATTCCTAGCCCTTACTGGCAGGCAGGGCATGCCTGCAGGTGAGGAGTTCCCTAAAGACCTCAAGAGAAAAATTCATAACCCTCCACTCAAGCCACTTTAAGTACCCCCAAGGATGACCTTTCCCAACTCAAAAATAAATCTATACCAAACCCAAAGAACAAGCATTCCAGATGCATTATTCTGCAGTCCCAAACCTTTCCATTTCTCATGGAAAACCCCCAAAACATCTGCGAGGTACTGCAACAACATCACCCAGCTGGTCTGCATCACTGTTCATCAGTCTCTCAGGGCTTTCTACAGCAGTCAGTCTCATTATCTGCATGGACAAATGGGACAGCTGAGGCACAGAAGAGGCTTGTCTGCAGTCATCCTGCAGAGCTATCATCGCAAACCCAGGAAAACACCACAGATGTTCCAATTGCTAGTCAAATGCTGTCTTCTTTTATCTACGTTATGAGTTACACATAAGTAACAGGTTTTGTAATAAAATGGAAAGGATATCGACACTCGAGGAGTAGTTCTGCTCATACTTCTCCCTGCACGTCATACATAGTGCAACATAAAAGTATCCTGTGCCACTAGCCCAGCAAGTGAGAGCAGACCAATCCTGGTTTAAAGGGAAATCTGATTTGGGCACCATCAGTCTCAAGTCTCCCACAGAGTAATCAACCGACATGTATACACATGCATGTGTATCTATTAGGAGAGAACCTAGAAAATGGTGCTCAGACACTTCTCTTGGGTAGGAAGCGGAAAAACACCACCCAACAGGGTGAGCAGATTTTAAACAGATATGGCACACTGGAAAATAAGTTTCTGAGAATATCGCTGCTTGCTAGCTCAGTACTGAAGCTATGACACTGCAGACAAGTACCATTCCCAATTCCTGCTGTCAGCTAAAACGTTAAAAACCCCATAAGATAGGAACCTTTCCTGGAGCAGGTTCTACCCCATTTTTCAGTGTCCCTACCCAAAACTGACTAACAGAACACTTGCAAGTGGTAAAGTCACATATAGTACAGCTTAAAGCGAACACTATCATCTTTTCAAAAATGTATTTAAATCATACACATACACAGGAACTCTCTGAAAGGCCTCAGGTATATTCTATATAAATATTCTTGACATAAGCATTTTTCTGACTATTGTGCTTTCAGTACGTGTTTAAATTACTCTTTTCCTGGTTAGAAGAGCTACTAAGAACATGGGAAATCATCACTAACTTTCTGGGTACCTTCCTTAGTGCATATTGGATCATACTGCAACATTTTTTCAAAGATCATTAAGACACGATTAACTGCTTCAGGACAGACTTTACCTGATGAATGATGCTGTCTTGGATAGCAGAAATAACAGCAGAACCTCTCTTTGTTACTGTAGTATCAGGAGCTATTTCTCCTGGCCATGAACAGATTGTCTTCAGTCCCAGTGAAGTGAGCTGTAAAACTCTTACCTTCTGCCTTTAAACACTAAGGACAATTTTCCTCCTGATTCATCAAGCAGCAAAAGCAATCATCTCTTTAAGCAGCAGCAACCAACAGCTATTTACTAGGTAATTGCAGCAGTTAAAGGGGATTAAGCAGACTGAACTCCCTTCAGCTGATAAGGCAAAGCCACCCCCTCCCATCTGTAGAGCCTCCCTGAAGAGCTCAGAAGGGGTCTTGGCCCAAGGGAAGGGGGTCTTGGCACATGCTGTGCACCCACCACCAAGCACCTGCCCTTAAGAGAACCATGTCAACAGCACAAAGCAGGAAATAGAAATGCCAAAGCAGCAAAGGCTGACCAGTACAAAGCCTACCTAAGGGAGCACACGTGAAATGCTAGTAACAAGAAGCAGCATAGAAACCAAGCAGGCTACATCCAATTAACTTCTGTTAGGAAATAATAGAATTGTTAAAGTTGGAAAAGACCTTTAAGATCATCAAATTCAACTGTTAACCCAACACTGCTAAATCCACCACTAAACTATGTACCCAAATACCACACCTACAGGTCTTTGAAGTATCTCCAGGGATGGTGACTCCATCACTTCGTGGGGCAGCTTGGGACAGGCCTTGACAACCCGTTCAGGAAGCCATTTTTCCTAATATCCAATACAAACCTGCCCTGGCACAACTCGAGGCCATTTCCTCTTGTCCTGTCACTTATTTGGGAGAAGAGATCAACCTCCAGCTCACTACAACCTCCCTTCAGGGAGCTGTAGAGCATGAGGTCTCCCCTCAGCCGCCTTTTCTCCAGGCTAAACATACCCAGTTCCCTCATCTGCTCCTTGTAAGAGCTCTAGACCTTTCATCAGCTTCCTTGCCCTTCGGACACATTCCAGCACCTCAATGTCTTCCTTGTAGCAAAGGGCCCAAAATTTAACACAGTATTTGAGGCATGGCCTCACCAGTACAGAGTACAAAGGGGACAATCACTTCCCTTAGTACTGCTGGCCACACTATTTCTGATACAAGCCAGGATGCTGCTGGCCTTCTTGGCCACCTGGCCCCACTGCCGGTTCACGTTCAGCCAGCTATCAGCCAACACCCCCAGGTTCTTTTTTGCTAGGCAGCATTCCAGTCAGTCTTCCCCAAGCCTGGAGCATTGCAGGGGGTTGTTGTAACCCAAGAGCAGGACCCATCATTTGCCTCTGTTGAACCTCATACAATTGGCCTCAGCCCATCAATCCAGCCTGTCCAGATCCCTCTGTAGAGCCTCCTTACTCTCAAGCTAACCAACTGCATGCCCAGCTTGGTGTTTTCTGCAAACTTACTGAGTGTCCTTGATCATCTCATCCAGATCATTGATACAGATATTAAACAGAACTGGCCCCAGTACTGAGCCCTGGGGAACACCACTTGTGTGTTGCTTATGCTGCTAGATCAGGCAAATTTGTACAGGTGAATGGTTGCTCTGTGCCCTCGCAGGGGAGTTCCATCTAGGACACAAAATACACTAGCTCACAAATACAAGAGCTGCCATCCAACTTGAGTTCAGCATGTTTACATCAGGCAAACCTAATGGCAAGATGGTTTCTCCCACAGAGTCTGGAGTACTGGTGAGGAAAACAAAGACCAAGAAAGGAAGTAACAGCAGAGGCTTGCCAAGGGTTAGGCTATGAGGAACAGAAGCAACATTTCCCCATTATCCCAGGTCTATCAGGGACATACCACGAGGTTCATTTTAACAGGTTCTGTTGTTCCTTTGTTTTTATTAACACTAGTATTTTTTCATTTTATGTATGGTACCACTTACCTTTTTTCCTTTTTAAACATGACATTTTAAAATCACATGATTAACTGACACCAAAAAAACACCAAAAAAGCCTTGATGATTGATTCTTTTTCCAGAACTACCAATTCCACATTGTCCTATGGTTTAAGAGAAAAACGTGATGC
This sequence comes from Todus mexicanus, assembly GCA_013389965.1. Lineage (NCBI taxonomy): Eukaryota > Metazoa > Chordata > Aves > Coraciiformes > Todidae > Todus > Todus mexicanus. Next base: position 12,909 of record WEIS01083606.1, read on the forward strand.
TCAAAACTTTGCACTGTTTAAATGTTATTTTATTAAATATCTTCAGTTCAAGGTTTCATTGTAACAAAGCTATGAAGGTTCTACCAACATTCAGACCAAACAAACAAACACTAGCTAACTTTAATTATTTCTATATCATGCAAAAATTCTGCATCAAATGCCTTCCATTTCCTGTTTAAAATGTGATATTTATAATATATATTATATAGATGCTTATATTAGCCCCATAAGAGAACATTAAGAATGCTAAAGGTGTACAGCTGTGTTTGATAATGGCCATACCAAGCTAAGGTTCTCATTAACTTAAAAGGAAACAAAACAAACAAACAAAACAAAAACAAAAAAAGGAGTTTGTCTCCAAGACTGTGCAAAACCCAAAAACCCCAACAGTTCTGTTCTTTTAAAATTTTCTCTGAAAGATGCAGATACTTAATGCAGAGGGTTTTCTTTTTAATTATTAATAATCATCAGGTAAAGAGACAAGGAAGATCAGACCTAAAGAAGGCATGCATAATGTTTTGTATTTATCTTTTTTAAATGGCATAACTGTAATCTCCTGTTTGCTTTCTCCTTGTGGTTTAAAAAAACACAAAACTGAATAAAATATCAAGGCTTTTCACTTCTCCACTCATTGTCTTAATGCTGTCTTACAAATGTTTCGAAATAATCTAGTGTTTGCTCCCCATGGGTTTAATCCCCACACTCCTCCCTGGGGTGGTGGAGGGAGGAAGAAAAGTGTATTTGCTCAGACAAACCCAGGAAGTGTGGATGGTCTTTTCCTTCATGAGGGGTTAACTGATCTCATCCTGGTGTGGGATAGCACCTCGCTAACAAAGGGAGCAGAGCTATCTGTTGAAAAGCGACAGATTCACTTTGTGCAACAGCTTTTATTTTCTGCATTCTGTTAAATAAGGATTAAAATTCCAGATTGGCTTTCTTCTCTTCCGTAGTCTGTCAAAAGCTTGACTCACACTTAGTATGCTGTCAGTGCAATCACTTTAACTCCCTTGAAAGATCCAAAAAATGACCGGGGTAGACAGGAATTCAGGTAAAAGCCCATCCCAGCTTCTGCAAGTAATGCCTTCCCTTGGTCAAGACAAATCCTATAAGGTCCACCAGAAAGGCCATTTTCTTTTTGGGGCTAGGCTCCCTCCTTGGTAAGGTCAACAAAACACTTCCACATTCCCCACCCAATGACTAAAGGAAATGGACACCTTTTGCAGCAAAGAAAAAGAAAAGAAGATGAATTGGCCCAAAGGACAAACATCAGATCACATGTGCTAATTCCCTGTCCCCTCTGCTTTATGAGGTATCCTCTAACACCCAGAGGCAACACAGGGAGGTGGCCTGGAGTCCTTCGGCTATGATTTTTGAGGTTCTGATCTGATAGTTTTCTGTGTTACAACATCACTGTAAAAAATAGAAAAATTACCCAAATAAACACTAGGAAACATGACACTTACAAACATCATATGGGTTAGTGGTGGGGAGAAGCACCTGGCTGGGGCTGCTGGCTCCCACTGCTGTTTTACTTGGAGACCAAACAAATCAAACAGGAGGCCAAGTAACCCCTTTAATTCTACGGGTGCATATATTTCAGTATAAAAATCACACGCTATTTATGCCTCATATAGGAGTGTATGTGCAAGTTTTCATGAAGAACATAACACTAAATTTTTTGTCTGCTTCCTAAGAAACACGTGTTCTGCAGCACTGTGGATCCCAACTATGCTACTAAAAAGGGAAAAAAAATAGAAAATCCCATACATGTACCCTCTTCCTCTAAAATCTCTGCTCTTAATGCAATGCTTTGTTTAGTTTTGTTTTGTTAAATTAAATAAGCTGGCTTCAAACCTCCATGTTTGGCCAGGTAGTGGCTGTTTCTAAAACCAGTATCTCTGAAGAGCAAGCTTCTATTTAAGTTAAATTCACTTAAACCCATTTTTTTAATCCCTACTTACACCTTTAGTTTTAAATCAACATCCCATTCTGTGGTGTTTTTTTTCTTTTAAAAAAAAAGAAAAGAAGAAATAAAGAAAAGAAAAAAAAGTCTGTTTTGGGATCCAGCAGCTGAGCAACCAGCTTTCCGTAACGTTCTTGCTGTGCAGAAACGGAAGAAGGAACAGGCTGAAATCAGTCTGCTGGGTGACAGGAAGAGAAGTGCCTCCTCTCTCTCGAACCCCAGTCTTCACACTGGTTCCTCTGAGGTCTCCTCGCCACCTCTCACCAGCTGAAGTTGCAGCACAGCCTGAATGCGATGTTAACTTCCATCATGGCTTTGCGGAGCACAGGTCAGCCATCCGCTGCTCAAGCCGCCTCCTTTTTTGCTCTCCCTCTCTCTTTCTCTCTCCTTCACTTTTGCTTCCCCCCTCACTTCATTTCTGAAAGATGATCCAGCTGCTGCCATTTTCTGCCCTGGGGGAGGGGGCATGTTGGATAATAATCTGTCATTTACTTAGCATTATTCCTGGTTTTTATTATTTTATACAAACAACATGTCCTTTTTTTTTTTTTTATTTTTCAAAAAACCTTTTGTTTTTTTTTTTTTTTTTTAGATTTAAAAACACCTTCGTACAGCAGAAACAGACACGATGGATCCATGGAAAACAACAGAAAGGCAGCGCCCGGAGCATCAGATGCATGCAGGGTTTCGTGCATTTGGCTGCTGCCTGTTTGTAATTTGTATTTATTTTTTTTTAACGTCAAAACAGACATGACCGTTGCTGTCACTCAGGCACTCCAGAGCTGCTTGCTAAGAAGATATTGCCCTCCAGCTGAGTATCTCCACAAGTTGCTGCAGTCAGGAAGAGGTAGTGTCCACCCAGAAAGGAGAAGGGAGAACAGCATGGAAGATGGAAGGAAATAAAGCCAAACATTAGCTATACGCAATTAATAAAACACATTTTCTACAGGCTAATTATTTGGTGTAAGCAGAAACCCTTCCTATTGTAATGCAGGGCTCAAGAGGGAAGCCCTGAAGACAAAAGGAACACGTCTTCCCTTCCAAGGGGCTTCATGCGTGAATGAAAACAAACTACTCACTAAAACTCATTACTTGACTGATTGTAGCAGACCTGGGCCCACTATATAATAGTGACAACCCAGAAGTTAAAGTTCCTCAAGGGGTGATCAAAGGCTCCGGTCCTAAGAAACAGTTTCTGCCTCACTCCCCATTGGCTTTTGCCTTGAACTAGAAGGTTTTACCTTTTTTTTTTTTAACTCTTTGGTAATTTCATCTCTGAATATTCTTAACATTTAAACAAATGTATGAGTTTTTCTGCAAGTTTGCAAAGTTGTAGCCCTAGTGACTGCTTTTAGTAAAGGCTCCTCCTGGCTAATCTTCTTATGTCAAATTACTGGATTTATTTTTATCATTTTTATATTTGGGATTTTTTCATGTTTGTTTAGCATTGTCCTGCCATGAAAGTCTAGCCAAATCTTCTTTCTGCTGTTCCTTAGTTTGCACATCTTTGTCACAAACTCTGTTAGTCTTCTCCCTTCTCAGTTCCTCCTTCTTCCTTACACAAAATCCTCTTATTAACTTCAAACTTGTTTTACGACTGCAGTTTCATTTTAAGATGACTTCCCCAAAATTGAACTCTGCCTTCCAGGTGAGAACAAACCACTGATATCTACTTAAGCATTCTTATTTACCTCATACCTTCTTCATCCTTACCCTTCACTGCATATGGGCCAACACTGCTCCTAAATAATTCAGTGTGTCCAGATGGGGGCTGCCCACAATGACCCCAGTCGCAATTGCACATGATTACACCTCCTTCAGAACTCAGAAATGCAGGCAAGTATTTCAACCTCAATTTAGTTTATAGGGTTTTTTAAAAACAGTGTTTTAACCAACATTTTGTGGTTTGGAAATGGCTTCTGCTCTGTACTTTCCAGAAACCCTCCAGCACATACATTTGGAGGAGGTGCGACATTTCAGCAGCCAAGTCAAGGAAACATACCTCTTCTGTAGCAGCTAAGACTCTCCATTCCTAAGATTCCTCAGAACTCTAAGGCATACACACTGAGCCATATTGATCTTCAATAATTTCTTCTGCATCTTTTTTGGACTAAATCCAGGACAGAAGTCTCCCTCAACATCTCTGGTGAAAACTGATTCAAGGATGTTATTTTTGGTTTCCCTGCAAAGGCTTTATCCTTCTCACTGCCTTACTCCCTGGAAATTCAGCCGATTGTCCAGCTTCCTTGAATGCTTCCCTGCTTCTGGTGCCCCCAACTGGCTTTTGCTTTTCAAATTCCATCTGTGACCTCTGCAGTTTGCTTGTGATACTTCACGTTCATTTCCATTGTCTTCAGCAGGGTTGAATCCCTTGCAACATGTAAGAATAAAACCTGCTCTTGGCTTAATCCCAAGTAGTACACAAGACTAGCGGTTCATCCTCAAATGACCACATGTAAAAAAGCTTGTCTCCCAGGTGTAGATTTTTTTTTGTGTCTGCTCTTAAATAGAAAATATTTAGTAAAAAGGTCCTAAGATTAGGAAACTTAGATCTTTAAAATGAATGTGATGTATACTTCAGAATAAAATGAAAGGAGGCAGAAAGACTTTGTACATCTAACTAAAACAAAGCAGTAAGGCAATAAACAAGAATGCCTAAATGCTGCAGAAGTAAGCGGATCTGCTGTCCTTCAGGAGCAGGCAACAAATTTCATCATGTCAAATCTTATAATCAAAGTTTCCTCCAATGACAAATTATGGCAAGCTAACTGGGGGATATTTAAAATCTTCCGTTATTATTATTATTTGTTTAGATTTTGTCCTCTGTGTTTTCTCAACATTGTACAGTAAATAGCTTCTGCTAATCAGTAAATCAGTAGCAAAATTTACATTAATAAATCTTTACCCTTGTGGTAGAGAAAACGTTCTGTGTGGATTTTAAAATATGCTCTCTAGAATACGACATTCTCATTCAAGAAGTTCTCTGAAATCACCTCCAGCATGTAAAGGTATGTCTCTGACAACTGGGCAAAAGCAAATCTGTGCACAGCATGAGAAGTGTCTCCTTATCTCTGCTCTGGACTGGTACTCTGTCTGAGCACAGACCTGAGCACCCAGGAGGAAGCGCTGCTACCACAAGGGTAGCCATGCTCAGGAACAACCGTCTGGCACACGGCTCCGGTTCGTCAGGAATGGCAGACAGTCCCACTGAGTCCAGAGGACAGGGATCAGGGAAGGGAATACCAACTGATCAGCAGAAGTTTTTAGCCTACAGACAATAAAAAATGGTTCTTTCACAGCCACCTAAACAGCCTTGAGCACTGAATTCCCACATACAGCAGCCTTAGCTGTATGTATGATATACTCTGTCCCTGAAAGTCCATACCCATATTTGATCCTCACTGGAGAGGTGCTGCAGGAGCTCCAGAGCAGTGGTAGTGGACATTCAGCCACTTGCCATCTCGGCGGTGCCAGACACGGGTCTCTTCAGACTGTGTGGTGCGGGGCCGGCCTTGGCCATCGATGTACTGAGTCAGGCGGATGTACGCGATGCAGGCAGCATCTTCTCCAATGACATGGACATGGGGGTTCAGGATGGTGGTATGTATTGGCTTGCTGTTCTTCGACAGTACTGGCAGAACAGGTAAAAACCATCAGCATTTTTACTATGAAGAAGGAACAGCCCTCTGCATCCTCCAACTTTTTTGTATTCCACTCACCTTCTGTTGGATTCTGGGATACAATAGAAATTGCTCCTGCAATTTTGCAGGCAAACCCCAAGCAATTCTTTCCCCTACTACCTCTTTTTCTCTTCAGAAACTGTGCATTTACTATTGCCTAGAATCCACTGGCCCCTTTACTCCCGCTTTTTCTGCAAAGCATACTCGCCACTTTTTCAACACCAGTGCTGCTGTTTATTCAGTCATAGAAATAGATCTTATATTACAGATTGTTTCTGCAAAGGAGTCCATAATCAGGAGATCTTTAAGCCAGGCCTCCATTAAATATGAACAAGCCTCAAAGAAGCATAAAAATCAACCCAGAACAGGCTTCTGAGAGTCTGAGATAAAGTCTCTGCATACTTCGAGCATTAGGAATTGCTTATACTAAGGACCTTGACCTAACTCTCAAAATAAAACAAATTGAACAGCCCAGGATTTAAATTTCAATTCTCTCATCCTGTGGAGACGTCCAGGAAGGGAGGAAAATCCATTAGTATAAATGATAGCATTTCTCCCAACAGTTTTTCCTGCCCTAGGCTGACAAGGTGACCCCTGTATCCACATAACAAGTTCATTAGGTGCTAGAGATCTGAAACCATCCAGAGAAAACTCAAAGTGAAGGTGTGACTGATTTGTGCATGACTATCTCTATGTCTGACCATTCAGTGTCTACCTCAAACATATACATTGTTTCCACTGAAATATGCTCGTTATTTCCATTTCCACATCAGCAGCCTATCTGGTGCGTCAAACTTTTAAAACTCCTACGGTCCATGCTTATAAAATATTTGCACCAGGCAAATTGTATGCCTACACTGAAGTGATGTGGGGGTTAGAATTGAAATTGCTGCTGAAAAAGGGTTTTGAGAGAAAGCACACTGCTTCTTATGAATGCATAACAACCCATACACAATCAAGGACTTGCTGGTTCTGATAGCCAGGGCAATTTCCACCCCCCGAATGTGGCATAAAGGAAGATTAGAGAGAAAGCTGTTGGTGTTACCAAATCTACCCACTCACAGTTCTCAAAGTAAAACTTATGGAAATCCATTCCTTCAACCAGGTTCCCCAGTGCTTCAGGTTCAAATGAGGTCAAGCCAGGATCACAGATTTTTCTGCAAAGAAAAGCACCACAGGCTTACAGTCTGTGTTTGAGCCCAAGGGCTATTTACACAGTGGAACGGCTGGCATGTCATTTGACTTGCACCCCTTGTCCACCTAACTATTTCCCTACTACAGGGAGTACATTCCTGGAGGACTTAGCCCTACTGCAACAACACAGAGTTGGTGCTAGTTGGCATTTCACATAAGACAAGTCTTTAGGTTTCTGGCTTTTCTTTTATTCTCTTTCTGCCCATCTCACTGCCCTCCCTACTAGTGTTCTTACAAAGCCAGGACATTTTCACTTCGTTGCTCCTGCTGCTGTTTGATACCTGGCTTCTAATTGATGTTCATTTATTATATGATTATATATTTATTATACGATGTTCATATCCCTACTCTTAACCGATAGAGGCTAAAAAGTATAAAACTTTTTACCATCCTGACTGCATGACAACTCCTCATACCCAGGAGCCAGAGCATTGCTTGCACACAAGCTGATGAATAACCTGTCAGAAGACATCTGTACTTACGTATAAGCCTCAAAGTCTCCATTGTTGATGGCTTCTATCAGCTGCTCTGTTATCTTAATGATCTCTTGCTTACGCACTGCGAATGAGAAGAAAGAGCAATTAAACTGTGCATGAGACTTCAATGGGCTATGAGGCTACTTGGGTGCTTCCTACAGGCAGTCTGCAGAGCACTGTTAGTCTAGATCTCATAGGATGCTGCACCCTGCATTGTGGAGATACACAGTAATGACAGCCATCCACATGAGAGTAGGGGGGCAGTGGTATGAAAGGGGAATGGTGATCCCATAATGCAGGGAGAAAGGAATTAAAGATATCATTCTTTTTTATTTTATTTTTTCCTTCTAGGAAGGTCTAAGGCACCTGAGGTGTCTCCTGAATGACAGCCTGAGGTGCTTCTGGGGAGTCTGACCAATGAACATCAATGAACCTGCCAACGTGAAGCACTTGTCTGGCAGTTTAAGATGTGGAAACCCTTCACCACAATAGTCATATACAAATGGCCACCACAAACATCAAGCCAATTGGAAGAAATCTCCCAACAACTTGCCTGTCACTATCGCCAGTACCTCAGCTATTATAAATGCTGCAAACAAGCAACTGGGACATGTAGGGATGACTTCTACAAGCTAGAAAGACAACCGCAGTAGGATGGATCAGTTGGATGAACACGTCCTAGCTAAATACCAGTGCGCACTCTGTTCTTCAGGTAGTTAGCTTCTGCCAGTCCAATCCCTATGGCACAATTCTTTTCAGCACTCTGACAGCACTGCCATTAACCCAACCCAGCACACTGGACTTCAAGATGAATGAAGACGGGGCTAGCTGTCTACAGTTAATTGGCCCCTCTCTGGCCAGCATCTCTTCACTTTCTTCTCTGGGTTTCCCACAGCCAATTGCCCAGGCCCCATCCCTTCTGAGGTGTTCCATCACCCATCTTGATCTCAAGAGTTCTTATCACTCACAAAAGTTTGGGTCAGCTCTGTTAAGTAATACCATTCTAGTTCTACGACTCTATGTGCACTATATATATATGCCTGAGCCTATACGCAAACCCTCGCATTTATTCAGCCTTCCCTACACCTTCCCTGCAGGTAGAATATCTTGCACATTATACAGGCATTTTGGAGGTGCTCTAGCATTATCTGCAATGTTAGCGAATAATTCACAATTCCTACCACCAAAATTGGAATTTATCTGCCCGTAGGCATCTAAAAATGTAGGTGTCTGAAATGAATGCAGTCACCAGACTGTTCCTCCTTTAGGCCCTGAAAGAAACAGGCACTTCTGGAAATCTCACCTGAGGCATTTCAGATGACTGCCATTAAGGGGGATGGTATTTAAGTCCTACCTACCATCTTTAGATGTCCAAGTCAGGGGAGCTGAAATTCACTCTAAATGCCAGAAGATGCTAGTTTGAACTGCCCTCCCTTGTAAATTTTCATCCACATGTGCATCTCATCCCACCATTGACAAGTGCAGCTGAAGAGCAACAAGATGATAATCTGACCAGCTATGTCAAAACCCACTTGGGAAATCAGCTCAGAGAATAATACTATCCAGCCAGGCACATCTCAGAGATGGGACAACTGGCTCATAGTAACAAGGTAAGGGAGCTGGTTTTGCCACTCAGGCTATATACATTTCCACATATCACAAGACGTTTACAGGGAATGCATCAAAAGAACACAGTGGGCTATGTCTGTTGTGAAAAACATCCTTACAAGCAAGTTGTTTGGAATTGCTTCCGCATGAAGCAGGGCTACTTGCTGGACCTCCCTCCCATGCAAGCACACATCAATGTGTGCAATGTCCAGATGATGGAAGCCACAGGAAAGGCTCCGTTTGAGAGTGAGGAAATCTGCAGAGCACAGCCACCATGTGCTGACTCTGCTCAAGGAGATCTGCAGCCCCTTCCCAACTGTCCCTATGCAACAGCACTGACTCTATCCTTCAACACAAGTCCATTCCATCAGACTGGGCTCGTCTTCTTGCTTTTACTACATGTCCCGAGCTACAACCAGCACACAGGAGGAGATCCATTTGTTCCAAAGGACAGAGAGCCTCGGGATGTCATGGGGCCGGCACTTACGCCTGCTGCTCCTGACGAATCCACGGGGCCTCCTGCTTTACTCACACTGCAGCCGGGCACAAGAGGGAGGCAAGCATGCGCCTGCACGGCCTGACAGGGCCACTGGCGCTATTCTGTGGGCTGGCTGAGCGCCCGAGGGGCAGCGCTGCAGCACCCACGGGACAGTGCGGGTGGCAGCGGGGCAGAGCTCCCAGCCNCGCGGGAGCCCCGGCCCTGCCCTGCCCGGACCGACGGACGCGGGGTGAGAGCACAGAGGTGGAGAGAAGAAGCGGGACAGGGGAGCTTCACATCTACGGTAACTAGTATTGGTTGCACTACTCCACTACTGCTAGCCAGCTGCTAACTTACACGGTGCGCGGTTAAGTACAAAGGGAACTACTGGAGTTAGCACAGGCTCCGACCGAGCACGCTCTAACTCCAATGTCTGCCCTGGGCTGTCCCAGGCAAGAAGCTTCTCTTCACAAGACTGTGTAGCTGCAAAACAAATGTAAGCATTAAAATAATAAACAAACAAACAAAAAAACCACAAACAACCACCACACAACCAAAGAGAAAGCAAAACAAAACCCAACAAAGAAGTACAAACGAACACACACAGCCCCAACCCCAGGCNGGCACAGCTCAGCCGAGGCAGAGCTCCCAGCCGGGCTCTGCTCTCCTCCCGGCACAGCTCAGCCGAGGCAGAGCTCCCAGCCGGGCTCTGCTTTCCTCCACGGCGCAGGCACCGGCGGCCCGGGGCTGTCCGGCTCCTCCGCGGCCCCGCCGCGCCCCCCGGCGGCCCCGNAAACAAACAAACAAAAAAACCACAAACAACCACCACACAACCAAAGAGAAAGCAAAACAAAACCCAACAAAGAAGTACAAACGAACACACACAGCCCCAACCCCAGGCGGCACGCTCGGAGACATCCACATCCCAGCAACCTCTACCCGCTCTCCTGCCTCTGTCACACATCAGCTGGGCTGGACACTGCTCAGAGGGGACCACCCTGGCACCAGTGCAGAAGACCTCTCAGAACACATTAGGAATTGCACTAATGCTGCTGGAGGTAGCTTGAGGGTGACCTACAACACCGGTCAGAGTAGTGACAGAGCAGCATGAGGGCAAGTGTGAGATGTGACTGAAAGGGAAAGAAAGTAGGGCATCCAAAATCACTGCAAATCTCAACTCGGAAGGGAGCAGGGTAGGAGAATGCTGCCTCACTTGGCAGAGAAGTGATCCAGCACTCCTCAGCACACCAAGCAGGGCCTTGCTATAAGCAAGAGGAAGGTGTTAATAAGAAGGCAGTCACGGACAGTTCACAAAAAAACCCAACAAAAACAACAACTTCACAAGAGATCATTTCCCTTCCATTCTGTGTGGGCAAAACACCTTTCCCATTGCACCTCAGGAGCCAGCAGTTTGACAACCTTAGAACTACAGAGACGCTCCAACTGCTGCATCTTATGAGATACTGGTGCTATGTGCAGGCAACAAAGGAAGGAAGACAGGAGGAGATAGAAGAGGGCATATCTGTTCCTTCCTTCCCAGACTGACTATAACATAATCAAATACTCCAGATATTCCCAACTCATATTAAGGATCTTTCCATTACAGCTTTAATAGTCAGGCAGTTAGTACAGCGTATCTGTGTAAAGGCAAGGCTGGGAATACCACCTAGATTTTTCTCCAACCTACTAGCTTTTTTTGGTATCTATTTTCAGAGCTTTTCAGCCACAGGCTCCTGTATGGAGGCAGCCAATTCAGGAGCAGTCAGGCAGACAGTACAGTAACTGGCAGACTAACCACAGTACTAGCTAACTGAGCTAGCAAGACAGACTCTCAAGTATAGCTCACAACAGACAAATGCCCCTCAGAGCCAACATTACGTGAGGATTTTCACTTAGAGCACCTGACAATGGATTCAGAAATATTCTGGGGTCTTCCAGCAGCCATAGCCTCCCTTTCATAGCATCCTTGAAGCAGTCTGTGAAAACTGACTTTTGTTCCTTTTGTATATCCTAAGCACCATCCATGTCTGGGGTGCTCAGAAGTTCCTGACAAGTGAGACTGAATTTAGCCTCGCGCATTCCCTCCATAAGCAGACCTGCACCACTGACCCCATTTACCACAAGGACAGCTGAGAGATGCAGGGACGTGTCTGAGGAAACCCCAAAAAGTACCGTCTCTGTAGAGAACTCCACATCTCTCCCAGATGAAAGCAAGGGCATGAAATTACCTAGGATGAGGCTCTGGTTTGATTTTGTTTGTTTTTTCAAAAAGGGAAGGAAAGGTTTGGAAATTTTCAGATTGCAAAGGAAGGTATTTTGCAGGAAGGGAGATGATTTCTTTTTATTCTGGAGTACTGGAGATGAAAAATTAATGTTCTGGAAGGAAGTTGAGGAAAGGAAAAATCTTGGGGAAGGAGTAATGGGAAAGGTAGTGGGAGGGGTGGTAAAAAGATGCTGTGAAGCACTGCACCCCTGGACTTACTGGCTGAGAAACAGAGAGAAAGTTGGGACTGCATGGACTCAGTCTGTGTTTTGCTCTCACTGTGCCTCCGTCCTTCAAGCACTGAGCTGCCGTCCCCGGTGGAGAGAGGGGGAGCTAGCATGGCAGGGAATTAAAACACAAACACAAACAAAACACGCAAGTTCAGTAAATAAAAAAAGAGAAAGGAAATAGGAGAACATTAAAGAAACCACAATGCTGGGCACAAGACATGCAGGAGTATCCTCCAGGGCAAAGCCAAATAGACAGTTGTACAACATGAACCTGCTGTGCAATTCAGACTGACACAGGGGGAGGGAGGGGGAAGCGCTGCCCTTAGCCCCACCACAGTAGAAACAACATACCCCTGAGGCAACTGTCACTGATGAGATCAAGACGATGTCTCCTACAATACTGCAGAACAGATCTGCGTAACCGGCTGTCTATTGAAAATAAGAAGCTGGTAGAGGAATTGGCACAAGCACTTCCCTTTTCTCAGAATCATGGCTACGGAGAACATGGAGAACTCCAACAACCCCAAACCTTTTTGTCTATTTAGTTTTGCTTGAGCGCTTACTTAGCATAAAACCCGGAGGGGCAGAAGTTGAAAAGGAACACTAGTGAACACGGCTATGCTTAAAAATTACCAGAGCTGGCCATAGCACAAACCATTACTGTGCAAGCTCCTTCCCTCCCAAGCACCATTTGAATGCTCCCATCTATTAGAATCATAGCAAAATTTCCTAACCTCTGCCAAAAAACCCCACTTCAGTTTTGATCTGCAGAAATATAGTCCTATACAATTTTTCAGAGATTTGGCCCTGGCCAGTTGCCCTCTTTCTCCTCCACTTTCTTTTCCAGTCCTAGCCTTCCTCTCCTCACAGCATTCGTATTTCTGGTTTAGAGGACCCGTTGCCTCAACTGGCTCAAGCCTGGGACCTCTCCTGAACAAAAGCTGCCAAAAGAGACAAGGTTCTGGACAACTATCTGTTCTGGATGGATATCCAGTGAGGATTATATATATCAATTTCATTACCACATTACCAAAACTATCCAGTTCCCTTCCCTCAAAGCTAAGTTCTTAAACCACAGATTACTCTTTGGCAAAAAAGTGGAGCTAGAATCCTCTCCTGTAATGAGATCAGGTCTTATCTGAAACCATCTGTATGGCAGAGCTCATTCACTCACTGGCATGCATTTCTGCTTCCTATGACTCCTCAGAAGAGAAGCGAGCAGCTTTTGATAAGCCACAGGAAAAGCATCAGGAACTAGCTCTGCTGACAGAGGTGACATTGCTGCTGCACCACAGAGTCAGGATTGATTTTTCCCTGGATATGTAACTCAGATTGACTACAGGGAGAGTAAGAATACTTCTGCCTCAAAATGCAAACTATTAACACATTTGCCTCAGAATGATAACTGCATTCACCCATCCCGAATCTGCTCATTCAGGAAAATGTCTGCTTGTCCTTATTTAGGGAAGTCAGGAAAAGGACAACAGCTCAAACAACATGATAAGATACGGGACTCATTGCTCCTTCATCTGAAGAGTTTTATAAGAACAAAATATTTATATGGTCACTGAACGGTGTGAAATCTCTCCTACTGATACCTCAGTCAAGGACATAAAAAACAACTTCCATTCAGAGACGACAGGTTGAGAAAGATCTTCATCTTAGAAAACAAAAATAGACTCAAAGAAGAAAAAATAAAGAGGGAAGCTCGTGTATGTCACTAAATAGATTCCCAGAAAGGGGTAAGAAGGGAGATTGATCAGTAACAGAGAGGTTTCAACTTCCTGTAATCTACAGGGAAGCACAAAACCACAGCCAGACTCCAAACCTCAAGGGACTGGCAGAGATTTTCCACACCTAGAAATGGACTGGAGATGAATAGATTATGATATTTGCAAAAAAATATTTCCAATTCTGAGACAAAATCAAATTATCTCATGGCAAACAGTGTTTATATACCACAGAGGCCAAGTCAGCTGGTTCCCCAACTCTTGGTCCCACTGTGACAGGAATGACAGCATCATGGAGAATTTATGAACTGAGTCAGACGCAGAAATCTGGAAAGCTAGTTCAAGGGGAAAATCAAATCTCCAGGATCATCTGCCTGCACTTAACTGTATTAGAAACTACAGACAAAACACCTACCTTTCAGATCCTCATCTTCGGTCGTGGTGTTACAGCTCTCTGTGGAACCCTGCATGGCAGAACAGAGCATTACCAGGCATCAGCAGTCAGCAGCATGAGTCAAAAGTTGGATTTGTTTGTGAAGAAAGATGGGGGAAAGCGCAAAACCACGGGCAGAGACGGCAGGGAGAGGATGAAAGCAGGCCAAATATTAAGCAAAACTCAACAGCATCTCTGCTCAGCTTTTGCGTGTTCAAGCCGTTCAAGCTGTTGACCCAGAACTTTTATGAGGACAAGTTACCAAACTGTGTTAAATGAGATCAAATGGGAGTTGCTTCTGTTTGGAAGAAGAATCGCCACGAGAAGCTAAAGAAGGGCTTGTAGGCTTTCTCAGAGGAATGGGTCTCCGTTTCCAGAAGGGAAAAAAAAAAAAAGTCCTTAATTGCCTGTATCTTCCCTTTGACCCTACACACAAAAGAGTGGCGGTTACACAGCGCAGTAGGAAAGAGATGATAATATTTGAACAGTTGTCTCTACTCAAGTCTCTTCCAGAGTTCTACAGCCCTACAACACAACCCTTCCAGTCTGCCACCAGCATTCAGGAGCATGCTACAAACCAGACGTTGGAAAGGTAGAAACCAACGTAAGACACACGAAGACGAGAACGACGAGAGAAACAGAAATTTCTCTGGCAACACTCCCATCCCTTACCTTTATGCCATCTGTAGCATTATGGACAACAGTTGTTTGAGGCTCCTAGGAAAGGATGGAAGAATCATTAAACTCCAGTTCCAAAGCATACTCGCATTCCTTTTCACTCCCCAGCAAGTAGAGAAAAGGTGACTGACATTAAAAAAAATAAATCAAACCACAAACTCCAAACAGCACACATGTGCTTGCGTGCGGGCGCACACATTCCTGCACAGAAGGTTTCCTGAAGAAAGAGGCTGCACTAGAAGCTATAGTCACAAGGAGACAAAGCCCCCAGCTTCCCTGCAATTGCCCCTAACACCCAATTTGCCTCCAGTGAACCAGGCTGGCACAAACACCAGATGGCAACCGAGCAGCCAGTTTGCACCCTCTGCAGCTGTTCATGAAGCAATGACCCTCCAGCAGTGTCCTCACTGGAAAATGCTTCAGAAGAGGAAGGGCAGGAGGAAAGGATAATACTGGGCTAGGGCCTTTGTCTCTCTTTTTCTTTTTTCTTTTTTAAGTTTGCTGGGTATTTTACTTTAATAAAGGGACATTCATAATTTCCTTAGTAGAAAGGGGATAAGCCAGACCACCTCTCAGAGAGGAGTTGCTAAGGGAACTGTGCTGTAAAAAAGACACATTTTTCCAGAAGTCTCCAAAATGAGATCTAATTTCAGTAATAATAATAATGATAATTTAGAAAGGCTCCCTCAGTGTCCAAATCATTACGAACAAAGCCGGTGAAGGGAAAGCAGAAAATTATGAAGTGTCCCAAGAACGCTTCATCCTACAACAAACAACAGAAACATCAAATCTCACCCTCCCAACTCCCTCCCCTCCCCGCAAATGCCCAATCCAGCTCTCCAGAGACACACAACAAAGAGCAGCTACCAGGCCCATGAAGTGCTAACTAGCTCCTGCACTCATCCCTTCACTACTGGGAGAAGACTTCAGGATCCTGCACCACCTCCTCCAACAGCTGTCTGTCTTGCCTGGTGGCTCAGCGAGGGCACCAAGGATGGTGACGGTGCAGTGATGTACACTCACCCATCCGCCTGTCACCCACTGTACTGTTGCCTGATCTTCAAGCATACTGAGGCAGACCACTCCTCGCTGGGCCATTAAACGTACTAGGCACAGGGCACCCTGTGAAGCCTGCTGCACACAGCCCAGCAAGTCAGTGAGCTGCAGAGAATCAACTACCCAACTGAGCAGGCCAAATGGGTCATTCCTCTGAAAACCGTTTGCCTGTCCTTTCTTCTGTAGTGTCCTGAAGTCCATCCTCCATTTCCTGACTGTTGGAGAGTGGATGGACCATGCCACTCTCTTCTTCCAAACTACCCTCTCCAAAGCCAGCAGGAACAGTTGAACGGGACACACAGAACTATACAGGGATGGCACATAGGGAAGTCCAGGCAAGCTGCAATCCCCGCATCCAACCACAGCTCTGCTCAGCATCCCCACCCCAAAGCCTGAGGTGTGAGGCTGTGATCAGGCCCCACAGCAGCACAGGGACATAGACAGAACAAAGCCAAAACACAAGCTGAAACAGAGCAGCACAAGCAGCACTCGGGATGAGGGGGAAGGAGAGAAGGGGAGAGGACAGAATCAAAATTAAACCAAACAGGAAAAAAAAAGCGGTTGGGGAAGATACCATGGACGTCTGCACTGGGGGTGTTTCTTTTGCAGTGCTTACTATACTGGTTTTGTTGTTGCTCTGTGGCTGAGACAGAAAAACATGGTTTTAGTTCCCCTGCTGGGCAGCAGAGGCAGCAAGAAAATGACAGTATTGCTTCAATCCCAACCATCTCCTCATACCCTCCCCTCCCCACAGGCCTGATCACCAAGAAGTGGGAGGATGAAGAGGAGTGCTGCCTGGGTCACTGGACATCATCCTTCCCTCAGAGGTAACAGATAAACCAAAGGGATGTACCAAACCCAAATGTGCATGGACTGCTATAGCTATAAGGAAGGAAAATAGACAGGAAAAAGGCAGCAGCCCAAAGGGATGGGGAGAATCCTGCAATAAGCACCAGCAAAAGTATGTGAAGAAGAATGAGAGATGGCAGCAGTCCCAAAATAAAGAGACTACAGAAGTGAGAGACACACAATAGTCATGGTGCAGTCTCAAACAGGGGCAAATGGGAGTCATGTCTGAGGAGTTCCAAACTGTGCAGGAACAGTCCCAGGTGTGATGATGCTGAGGGTCCCAGGGAATCTACTGATTCAGGAAAAAGTGTGGTCAACCCTAGAGAGGGTAGAGAAAAGGTGAGGTATGGTGTGTTGTGTCCCTGCTGTCATCTGAACAGACACACTTCAGGACCGAAATATGGAAAGGAATGGGAGTGGAATGTAAGGAAAATGCCATGTAGTTCCCCAAATAGCAAGTCCTTTGGATGGTGCCCAGCAATTTTTCATCTTTCCCCTCTTCAGTCACTGTTGTAGGTGTGGTAGAAGAATAAAATCTCCATTCCCCGCATCCACATGGCACAACAGTGAGATGGTCACCAGCTTGCTGCAAAGAAACATCCCATTGACTCATGTACGTCAGTGACAACAGCAATGAGCAAAGTTTATATTTGTCAAAATCCAAACTTCAGTCCACTAGTATATAGTTCCTATCCCACAGACCCAGTCAGTTGTTGGAGAATTAGGCCCACAGTTACACTGCCATGTAACCCCCACAACAGGTATATAGCTCTCTTGCTGTCAGACACCAGCAATAACGTCAAAATCAGCTCTGCAAGAGCCTCACTCAAACTCCTTGGTTTACAGATCAGTGGCACTAGAAGAGAGCTCACAGCAGTGTGATCTCATTGTAGCTGCTCTCCATCCCACCGTTCTTGCGGAGCGCAAACTCATACTGCAAAACATCAAGCCCTCATCACCCAGTAACCACCACAAAGAATGCAGAAGTCAAATGCTGAGCTGGAAAATGTCTGCCAAAGGTTTATGTCAACCAGAGACTGATCCTATGAGGTTGAAACTTCACACACACATCTACTAAAACTTCAGTATTTCTTCACGAGCAGCATGCCTTGGCTTAGCTATCCCTTTTGGAGAAGAAGAGAGGAGAAACAGAAGGGGAAGATGGGGCAGGTGGAGAATGAAGGAAGTAGAAGAGAGAGGCAGGAATTAATTCTTTAAAAGTTCATGAAATGAAACAAAACCAAAACAACAAAAAAGAGCATATGACATACTCATCACCAAAGCTAAGAAAGGAGAAACACTCCACAAATTACAGTTCACTCCCTGTTCCTATACATCCCCACATTGTCCCAAGAGTTTGGCCCTCCAAAGGCTTTGCTTCATGTATGTATTTCCAGTCTAATGGCAGAAGAGATGACAGCCCACTGTGGATGAAAGAGAGGAGCAAATCAAGCTGAAAAAATGAATCCCAAGCTATTTTGTGTCATAAATACAATGAAACTTCTGACAACACCTGTGTCCACAACTCCACAGAGCACTAAGGTTCCCACCCTTACTCAGAAACAGTGAATCTAATCTATCTTCCAAACCTCTTCCAGTGAGAAGGGCATTAGCCAATTTTTCTTAGTCCACTAGGATATGAAGGTAAAGTTAGTGTGAAAGAAGCTATACAAAAATAGTTCAGACTTTTTTGGAAGGCTTTAAAACTGAGGCCAAATGAGAAAAAATAACAACCCATCCAGGAAGCTACTATTCTGAAAAAAATGTTGACAGCAGCTTGTTGGGTATGGGACATCACCTCACAAAGTGCAGACCCACCCACACCCAAAGCACACAGTCTACCCTCCAGGCTGCACTGAACACCCAGTTCACCCATCACTCTTCCCCCCAGCCAGCAGGCTGAAGATCAAGTATGAAGTTTGCGAGTCCAGAATCACATAGCATTTTAACTCCGGGATGGAGTCACAACAAAGCAAGAGGCAGAAGACTTAGCTTTTTCTCAAGACGGAGATATGACATACTGAGTTTCCCATACACACTTGTGTCTTGTGGCCACCTAACCAACTGCCCTTTCCTGGAACAGACTGGCCTGCCCTTCCCAAAGCCCCAGGTGGCACAGCCAACTCCTAACCCTCCTTCCCCTCCTACTGCCAACCAACATCACAGTCACCAGGCAGGCTACAGTCCTTGGTGACTCATGGTGGTACAGCTCAAGTTGAAAGAGGTCAGTTTACCTAAAAAGGTGCCAGACCCTTCTTAAAAATCTATGTAAGACGATTGGTTTTGGCACAGCAGTTGGCAGCGCTTCCTAAGCTAGACAAGAGACAGACAGACAGGCACAAACAACACAGAGGGCGCAAGAGAAAGAAAACAGACCAGTGATCATATCGCTAGGGACACACATTTCTAGCCAACTACCAGAAAGTAAGTACCAACATGTGGGCTGTCTGATTATTTAGCCACCTTCACTGCTTCCATGTTTTCTGAGGCTGACACTTACATGGTTTACACATCCCAGCTGCTTTAAAACAACTCGCAGAGGGAATTTAAGGATCGCTGGCAGCGGGCAGAAAAGAAAGGCAAGGAACGCACATCGAACTCCTGTCCTGGGTTTTCATAAAGGCAGGGCTGGTAAAAAGTCAGCCCCTCACATCACATTTTTCAAGTAGAACTTTTTTGTGTTTACATAGCTCTAAACTGTAACTGAGGGAGGAAGAGGAGAAATATTTTCCAGATAGTAATGTAGAAATAAATTACTCTGCTTTCTCAGTACTATAACACTCCTGTTCTTGCCTGCAACAGGGGAGAAATATTTTCTGATCTTTTTCTATATAAAGGAGATAACACAGTAACTAATTTTTGTACTTCACTTACTGTTTGTTGGATGCAAACGTATCATCTAACAGGCTGTGTACAACTCCTTACAATATGGCACTGGCCAATTTTCTCTTTGCTCCCTTGAGAATGGATTTGACTACTTTTCTGAAAAATTCTATGGATATCAAATATCTGGATGGATGAAAAAAGGAAATGAACAGGACAGGGGAGGCAGTTACTGGGTATTCAGTCATGCTGGGATACATAAACGAGATCAAGACAAAAGGAAGTTTTGGATTATAAAGGCTCTGACAAACCTTTTCAGGAAGTGTGCTAAAAAAAGAAGTGACCAGCAGCTCTGAGCTGCCCGGCGGTGCTGTGCCCACACATTTCATCTGAACGGTGGAGCCCCACCAGTCTCTGCCACATTTGGAGCGACTCCCAGTTTGTACTACACTGCAGGGCTCCCACCAAGGATGACGGCACCAATACAGGCAAAGCACCTGCTCCTCTTTTTGGCACCTCTGCAACAGAATGACAAAGCCCCATGTCCAGGCAAGGCACGGACCTGCTCTGCTGAGCCCAGGAGAACCACTGCCTTTTTTCGTTTCAAACTCAGAGCAGGCAAGGTCAAACTGCACTGCCAGCAGTTGATTTTCTGTACAAAATGGGAACTGTACAACTGGCCGGGGGCCAGATGATGACAGGGACCTTTTAGTGAGGACATGGACCTTTCAGTGCACAATGATCCCCACCCCCCCGCACAGACATGCTATGTAGGGTGATGAGCACAAGCCGAGCGTGCATGGCATGAGAATGGCAGACGCACGAATCGCAGGCAGCTTACGGGAGGTGCTCACCATCAAATGCACACTGGAGCTCGACTTCCTTTTCTGGACACACCATTGAGAGAGGGAAAGAGAAGGGAAGAGAGGAGATGAGAAGAAAAGCACAGAAACTATTCACACATTAGTGTGCCAGCAAGGGCCCCCCTGCCAATAATGCTCCCCTAGGGACAGGTATAAGCAGCAGCAGAAATGCACAGACACACAAGAAAGTGCAGAGAGAAGTCACCATTAAAGAACATGACTACACACCAGGAGGGAGGCCAGGATTGAAGACCCTCATCCACTCAAGCATCGAGGTCAGAACATAGTTTTCCCACACACTGACATAAGGAGAGGAACGGGAGAGAGAGGAATATGTATGCACAAGATGTAGGATACAAGGGGGCGCCTCTAATCTGCTCTCCCACTTTAGGAAACTGTGCAGCTTCCCCAGTCACACTGAAGAGGTAGGCAGAAAATCCTTGTGTGTTCACATCTAGAGGATGCAGAGGTGTGTTTGCAACTAGAATCAGAGGGCAGGGAGGAGAGAACAATGGGAGTGACATCCCCAAGGGCTAAAGAAAGATAAGGGAAATTCCGTGCATAGCATGGGGAGGAGGACAGCTCCCTCACACAGAAACTGGGGCTGATTGGAGAGGTAAGGTGCATCCATGCTCAGAGGAAAGGCAAGAAAGACCAAGAGGCACTCAACAGCCAGAACACCTTGTACTCTCACATAGCGGGAAGAGAACAAACAGGGAGCAATGCTCAAACACTATCCAACCTTCCTGGGCCCTACTCTCGTTCAAACGCATCTTCAGCCATCTTCAAAGACCCCTTCATACCAAACCACACTCTGCAGTAAACCAGGCTCAGCATGCATTTCTCTGCTCTTTCACTACACATTCTCATTTCACTACACATTTAGCGCCATCTGTCCACACTGAGCCTGGCAGATCTTTCAGCATTACAATTCTACTCCTTCCCCCTGCTGTCTCCACATACATTTTCCATCTACCCTTCTCCTTTGGTACTCTTGAGGCTATTTTTCTGCTGCTTACTATAGAGTCTAGTTCACAAAGTAGTGTAGGGCAGTGTGTTTCAGACCAAACCATGATGGTGGGGGCTCAGCTACATAGCTCTGGACTCTTGCACGCTATCACAGCCCACCTCTGGAGCAGTGCTTGAGCTCAGTACAGGCCATGGAGATGTACCACACCAATTCATATACTTACTGAGCCTGTACAGCTTTCACTCTGAATATTACCTTTGTCCCTCCTATCCTCACATCAGAGCTCAAGCACATACATCTGGCATGTCTTTGAGAGTAGAAGTGTCCATGCTCACTTCATACCCAGAGCCACATTCCTAATAACAACATACAGTCCAGAGTCACTGCACAAATGGACTCAAACTAGCAAAGCTTCTGCATTCTCTGATCTTTAATTCCAGCACGGACAGACTCTGAATACTGACCTGTTCAGCGTTTGGCTCATGAATCTTCCACTTCATGAAGGCACAACAAAAGGCTTTCCATTACCTAGTTTACAAACTTGTAATTCCGCTCATCTTCTTTTAGGATAATTTAGCTTCTCCACACAAATACACAAATACCAGTCCATGAATAGAATGCTTAGACCACCAACAAACCAGAGGAATCACAGAATATTCATAGTTGGAAAGGACCTCCTAGATCACCAAGTCCAACCATGCCCACAACAACAAAAACCTAAATACCCTGATCGAACACAAGTTCAAAAAAACCCACAAAATAACCCCCTACATGCCTGCCTCTAGAGCATGTCCTGAAGCACCATGTCTACGCCACCTCCCTGAGGAGGCTGTTCCAGTGCTTCACCACTCTTCCTGTAAAGAATTTCTTCCTAATATCTAACCTAAACCTCCCCTGCTGCAACCTTGTACCCAGTCAGGACAGGGATTTTTTTAACTGGGAGAAGTGGAAATTCACATCAGCTAAGAAACTGCTCCAAAATGTCAGGTTTTATTTTAATTTTTTAATGTATCCTACATATTGCAGCAGACAAAGGCTATACTGATACTGTAAGAAAACTGATCTCTGAAAAAGTCTAATTTGAAGTTCATACAGATTTCCAACGAGTTACAGAAACAAGGCAGAAAATGTTAAGAGACAAGCAAAAGGTTCACTATGAAAGGAGAGTCAACCAAGCCATACAGAAAACACCCTCCTGCATTAGAGGCACAAGTAACACACAGGAGTAAACAGAAACCTCTGCAGATTAGAATTTCATTGGAGTACAATCTAAATTACAACCAGCATTGGTGTATTAACATGGAATGACGTATTGTAGAAATCTCAGAAAGCACAATATTACTGGCTACTATAATAACAGGGAAAAAAAGCTAGCTAGGCAGTAAGAAAAGGGTGGGGAATGAGTTCTGCGTTAAGATCTGAGCATGAAAACACTACTACAACTCAAGACAGGTTGGATAATGCCAACGTCAGCAATAAGTGCTAAAGCATCATAACTTATTAAGTCAAAATATACACAAGGAAATTACTAAAACCAGATCAGTCTTCCAATTCCTTCTGTAACAGCTGCATCAGAGCCAGCTATGCCACCTTCCCAAGGTGAATACCCGAGCAAGTAAAACTTTTTGTTGCTCTTGTAATGTGACTGCAACTTAGCAAAGTAAAGAAGATAACATAAGTTTAGTTACAGAGTTCTCTCTCCCTTCCATAACACAGCTGCATCTCTAAGTATTTCTAGGCAGTGCAGAGATGTCCCAGGGAATGACCAAAAAATGTTTAAAACCTATGGTAATATACCTCTCCGATCATTTCTAGGGACTTCCCCAAACATTCTCCCAAAGCAGTATGGCCATTTTCCTCTCAAACCTAGAGATGAATGTTTATTAAAGTTATGTTTCTGTATTTGTGTGAAGTTCAAGTGTTCATCTCAAAAAGAGGTGCAGATTCTGTGCAACGCAACTTAAGGAAGACCCATGCTTTAGGTAACAATAAACAGAAGTCAGCAGGTGACAGAAGACAACCTGAAGAATCACTGTCCCTTCAGCAGCAATACTAGAAACGTGTACCAGTGTAAATAATTCCAAGCACTGACAGAAAATACAACACATATTAGAAAATGCTGTAGGAAGTAGAGTGATTCCAGAGAAGGTCTGATTCACAGTTCTGGGCACTTAACGCGTATCTTTTCACAACAGCTTTTTGCATTTCTCTCTTCTACACGGAGTTTGATACTGACAGCATATTTATGAAAATATCATGCTTGCTGCAACTCATACGCCTATAGAGAGTATAGTCATTTCAGGACTTCAGATAAGAAAAAAAATGTCGAATGCAAAGCAGATCAGTGAGAGGCAGCCTGATCTAGCAGATTTGAGGTCCTACTCCTACTACTGCTTTAGCCCTTTTGTGTGATGCTGAGTAAATAATCTGATCTTTTTCAATGCATCTTCTTTCTTGCCCTTTGTAAGCTTGTCTATTTAATTTGTAAGCTAAGAGGCGGGCATTTTCCGCTTAGATATTGCTACAGTGCTAAGCACACTGGACCCTTGATCTCGGTTGGAGTTTTTAGGCCTTAAACAATATAGTGAAAAAAGTGAATGCATCAGAAGTGGGTAGAATGTTATTGGATGTCAGCACTTAAACAGATCTGAAGCACTCCCCAAGTGTCTTGTATAAAGCAGTCCAGCACAAAACTGGTCCATTCGGGTGAGCTTGCATTCTCCTCATGCAGCTCCACCATAACAATCTTAAACAGTATGGCTTTAAGGTCATTATGAGTCCAGATACAGAAATAGGAGCATGAACTCCTGTTGGTCACTGCATGGATGTTACTTGAGCCTTGCAGGTTTCCAGATGTTTGCAGATTTTGTAAGGATTCCCTACCGGTTCACCTCACTACTGCGCCTTCTCTAAGACGTGCTTTCACAAACTGCTTTCTCAGCAGCCATACCAGCTTACAGAGCACCCTGCCTTCCCCACATGCTCTCTGCTGGGCAAAGGGGAGAGAAAGCTGGTACCCACAAGGCAC
>WEIS01083608.1:0-15889 GCA_013389965.1 Todus mexicanus
CGAGCTATTCAATCTTGGGTGTTCGCTACTTGCCGTCTTGCTTTATTCAGAAGAAAAAAGGAATGGCATTCTACATTTTGCTTTTTCTTGTCTGCAGCTGCCTGCATCTTTGGTTTTGTTTTCTAAAGNTGCTACTTGCTGTCTTGCTTTATTCAGAAAAAAAAAAGGAATGGCAGTCTACATTTTGCTTTTTCATCTTTGGTTTTGTTTTCTAAAGAGATGTATGTGCAGTTAAAGCAAAAATACATGCTGCAGCAACCTTATGCTCGTGTTTACTTTGGTTAGTTTTGTGCTGGCTACTACCACAGCCCTTTGATTCGGAGGGTTTGGAAATGCAAATGTTCCATTACAGCAACCACAGTCCAAAGAGAACATCTCGGGTACGCTGCAAGGTACAGGGTGTAGGCTTGAGATAATTTCATATGTGATGCAGCAACTAATTCCTAAAATAAAAAAAGAAAATGCTTCTTACAGTCCTCAAACGAGATGAAAATCATCATTAAAAATACAGAGCATAATTTGCAGTGCTCTTGGGCACCTGTTTTTTTAGGCATTAAAACATCCAGGAGCTATGCCAGACCTCAGCAAGGTGATTCAAAGCACCTAGCTGTAAAGAATGCAAAATTCATGAGACCTGTAATAGAGTAAGGAAGAGGAAACCTGAATCTGCAGCTCAGTGGGCAAGATCACCCTGAAGTGACAGAAGTCCTGAGCCATGCTCCAGATGTTGCTTATGTGTTTTATCCACTGTCTATGCAAAACCATAGAGGTGCTCCTGGAAATGCAGAACCTCCTCTCTCCTTTCCAGGCCTTGCAACAAAGCTGCATTAGTCTTACTCTCACACGCTCTTTGCATTACTTTTTTTTGTCACAATGGCCCAGCTTCAACACAGTAGGTGGAGAGAAGCACCACAGCGACTTGCAGGATTCCAAGAGATGAGAGCTGGGCATTGCACAGGCCCAGCCTCACATGGTTATTTGCTAGTGAAAGCTCTTACCTCTAGACCAGTATACCTGCGGATCTCTTCCAGGTTTTGTGGTGAGGAAAGCCGCTATGTCTGTACTCAAGCATGTCTATAAGACTGGGCTTTTCTCACTACTCTGGTGAAGTAGAAGTGAACAAATAGAATTTGTGTGGGAGGTACTTCACCCAGCTGTCTAGGAAACTTTTGACACTTTTGAAAATGTAAAAGGGAGCAAGAAGGAAAATGAATTCTGATTTTAAAAGTGGGTATGGGTAAAATGTCTGGTGTGATTGAGTCCTCATGTAATTTAAGAGAGTAATGTAATAGTTTCCAAGCTAGGGAACTCCCATTCATGTGCTTGGATCTTGAAGCTCATTTTCATGAACTTCAGTCAGACTGTGTATTTATATGATTAGGAACTTGCTCATTTCTAGCATTGTCTGCTTAGAAATCATCTAAAGTTCCATCCTGCATAATCAATCTGTGCACTGAACACAATGTTGTAGGGTTTTTTCTTCCTGATAACAAATAAAGCAAAAATTGGTCATTTCTTCTTCCTTCATTTGTTGTGTCATACATTTTAGAATTGAGCTAGCTTTTGCTGAGTGAAATCAAAATTACTAAACATATGTATGACCTGATAACACTGACCTTATAAAGCATGCAAGCCCCCCAAAAAATATTTTTTCCTTTCTTCAAAAACATGTAGTCTCTAATTCTTGGAAGTGTCTCTATATAAGCTTATATTCATGCTTATGTGGCGAGTTAACCTTGGCTGAGCCCCAGGTCCCCACCAAGTCGCTCTATCGCTTCCCTGCACACACCTCCCTCAACACGACAAGGGGGGAAAGAATAAGATAGAATCAGCCTGTGGGTTATGACATAGGCAGTTTAATAGGAAACAAAAAGAAAGGAAGACCGTGTGTGCAAAAGAAAGCAAAATACAGAATGTGATCTCTACTTCTCATAGTAGGCAATGTCCATCCTCTCCCGGGAAGAAGGGCTCCAATACAATAGCGGTTGGTCAGAGGACAAACGTCTTCTCTCACAGATACCCCCCTTCCTCCCCTTCTCCTCAAGCTTTTCTTACTGGACTGATGACATATGGCATGGAATAGCTCTTTGGACAGTTTGGGTCAGCTGCCCTGACTGTGTCCCCTCCCAAGATCTTGTCCACCCCATCCCTTTGGTGCTGTGCCAGCCCTGCTCAGCAGCAGTCACAGCCCTAGTGCCTTACCAACAACCTCACAGCACAGTAAGAACTGCTCTGGGGAACACTCACTCCATCTCAGTTTAGTAAATGAGTGAACAATCCTTAATAAAACAGGAATCATAGTCCTTGTATCCATGTTGTCTTGCCTATTTTATAACATATTTAAATGCTCTTGCTTTTAGTGTGATAGAAGTAAGACAATTTACACTGACTTAGAAGAGGATTGTTTGCTAGAGATAGCAATTTCGTATTAAATACAGAAAATCGGTAAATTATAGAATTACTACATTGGCTTCCTTTAAAACATTTATACTGTACTTAGAAAAAGTACATGTAATAGTGTTTATTGTGTAAATAGTATTCTTGTACACTAGAGTAAAAAAATTGCATCATAGATTTCAGTAGTGCCCCTTTCAGGGAAGGAGCAAACAGCAAGAACACAAAGAGCAGTGGAATACTTCACAAGTATTAGCTGGGCTCTCTTTGAGCAGGTACTGTTCTGATCTTCACGTGAAAAAGCTAAGAAAAAATCAGTGAAAGAGCTTATTCTAAAGTCAAAGACCGTCTAGATCTTACAGGTCACTAAGTGTGCATCTTTAAAAGGCATACGTTCTCAGAATGAGAGGCTAGGGTACGCGAGTTTCTGATGTAAGTACTTCGGAAGAGTTACACAAGGCAAAAAGGAGACAGTATCCTGTTCACCATATTAGGCCAAGTTAGTATTGCATGATCTACCTTCACATTCAACTTCCTATTTAGTCAACACGAAGTGTATAGCAGTTAAATCACATTATGCTAATTCTGCCTTTGGTCCACCACCCTCTCCTTGCTTACCGTAGAAAACTGGCTTGGGTTTCCCTCAGCTCTAGTCCTCTGGACAGTTAGTAGTGCAGGCCAGTATTGCTCAAACCTCTGAGATTAAAACTGTGGTCAATGAATCCAGTCATTGGGCAAACCATTCTGCTGTTGCTAAAGCTCCTCTGCGCAACAGAAAGGCCCTTTGCAGGAGCCCTCGACTTCAGGAATGGAATCCTTGAATGATGGCTGCTCAGCTTGAACTGACTTGGTAATGATAAGGTCACACCAACAGTGATCTTGGTGTATTTGCAAAATCTGAGGGGGAAAAAAAAGAAAAAAAAGCCGTGTTAGGTGGTGAATGCTGCTGGCTGTAGGCAGCTGGTTTCAAGCCACAGCCACGCTGTTGACTGCAGTGCAGCCCCCTCACTTCCCTTGGAGGCTCAGCTCTCCACTGAAAAAACTGTTCAAGGAATTACAGACTGTAAGCTTGAGGGGCAAGGCGCTCCAGGTAGCGAACACATTGAAATGCTCTACCAATAAGGGAGAAAATGCAAAAAAAGGTGACATGTTTGTCGTATCATTTAGTACACCGAGAAAAGGCATATTGGATAAGGCAAAATGTAGGGAATGGAATAGAACAGAGTAGAGTAGAGTAGAGTAGAGTAGAGTAGAGTAGAGTAGAGTAGAGTAGAGTAGAGTAGAGTAGAGTAGAGTAGAGTAGAGTAGAGTAGAGTAGAGTAGAGTAGAGTAGAGTAGAGTAGAGTAGAGTAGAGTAGAGTAGAGTAGAGTAGAGTAGAGTAGAGTAGAGTAGAGTAGAATTGAATTGAATTGAATTGAACTGAATTAGTGGAATGGAACGGAATGGAACGGAATGCAACAGAATGGAACGGAATAGAACAGCGCAGAATAGAATAGAATAGAATAGAATTCAATTCAATTCAATTCAATTCAATTCAATTCAATTCAATTCGATTCAATTTGCTTGGGCATTGCTTGCAAGACAAGACAAATTTGGATAAAATTGATCAAAAGAAAATTTGGCATGGATATGCTCAACAAAAGTAGTATCTTTCAAACATATGTAGATGCTGAAACAGTGCAACATATACATGTATAAATATGGATGTTTTTCCTGCTTGACATTACCTTTAATAAAGATCTGAGGCTCCTGGCACATAACTTTGTATGTTGCAGTCTATCCCAGCTTCTTGACAAAGGGCATTTGCTGTTTATTTTTATAGCATAGCACATTTTCAGGCACTGTAGTGTATTTCTTTTGCATCCAGTGCAGGAATGTTGGGGAGAAACTGCTCCTGCTGCCTGCACATGGTGAGTAATATATGAGAAATACGGCACCTGGATCTTTGTTTAGTTTTATTGAACAAACTAGAAATAGGCCAAAGAAAAAAAAATCGCCTTTGGGGACTCTTGCAATGGTGCTGTTTAATGGAGAGGGTTGTGTCTGAAAACAAGCTGTTGCAAGGAAGGAAGTAGATTGGATGGGATTGTCTGCTGCAGTGAAAACACAGACGTGTTTGCTGCCAGCAGATGAGGGCATAGTTGTATAAACGGGGCAGTGTTACCCCCAGAGTAACTTTCGCTATATCTGGAAAGGACGGGCGCTGTGAGCCCAGAAATAGATAGCAACCCACAGGATAAATATCTGGTCACCATATGGCCCAGGTAAATGTCAACCATGATTGCATATATAGTACAAGCTCCCTTTGCTTTTTTGCCTTAAAAGTGCAGGGAAAAAAGCCTGTAACCAATGGATGGCAAAGCTCAAAATGCGATTTTAAATGGAATCAAAGCGAAATTCCACTGGAATGCTAAAAACTCAGTACCTCAGTAAGGACAATTTCCATGGCAAATACTATTTTCCCACTGAAGCCACTTGGTGGGTACAGAAAACATTAAGATGCCAGAAATTCTTCTTTCACCATGGGAAAATGCTTTTTATTTTCACTATCCTGGAACTTAAAAATGACCCAAGTACTTCTTGCTTGAAATATTAAAAAACCCAAACAATCCAAACTCTTGAGTCAAAGAAAAGCCATAGAAAAAAATTAGCATGGAAAAAAAATCAAGATTTCAGAAAATTAGGAGTATATTGAAGCAGGAGCTAAAAATAATTTTCCTGATGGCATAATCTATCAGAATATAAAACATATATGATATATTATTTATGTCTTTTTGTTTCCATTACAAGTGGAGTGATTACCATCATTATAGACCTCTTTGCAGATTAAGCTATCAGGAACCTGATGTTCTGCTCTGCTATTAATGTTAGCTATGGATCATCTACAAGAGTAAGAATGTTTATATCTCTGGTTCTTAACCCTAAAAACTGTCTCACAGAACAAATTTCTCCCACACTACCTTGCTCCTACTTCCTACACATACCACATTTCCTGGGGTTGGCTTAGTTTTGCAGTCCTTGTTCAAATAGTTTTTCATCTGAAGATGGAAGTTAAAAGTAAACTGGTCTGAGTTTCAAAGTAAGGTAGCATTAATTCTCCTAGCTTTGGTTTTATGTACACTGTCCTAAATATCTACACTCTCTCTGAATGCTTTGCTTTGCTGAAGACTATGTTAAATCTGTAAAAAGCTGTGGTTTTATCTTGGGCCTGGGAAATATTTAACAGTTTAAGATTTTAACAGATAATTAACTTCTAAATGACACATTTGATAACTGCTGGAATAAATGGAGCGGGCTTCATATGGTCTTTCTCTGGGCAGCACAGTGGAAGTTGCAGTTCTTGACACTCAGTGTAAAGTTTTGAACACAACTTATAGATAACTGCTTTTATATCATGAAGTTACATGTGATTCTATATGGCTTGTGTCTTAAATTTAAGGCACTCAAATTGCACTAAATATGCAGGTTTTAAACCCCCGTGTGTTTCATATGACTATCTTCCAGATATTTAAAAAAAAGAAAAAAGTTTAGTCATTTACAAAAAATTCAAATTCATCACAACTGCAGGAATTATAAATGAGCCAACTTAGTAATTTTTGGTGGCTTTTAATAACTAAATCACAGAAGCTGAATCGGTGATTTTGTTCACACTAAGGATATTTTCAAACTCTTTTGTGAATCTCATGCCACTAGATGAACAACTAATGATTATTTTCAACCAACATTACCACTTTTTGTTTGTAGAGCTCTACTACTCAGAGCACACTTGTAAGAGAGAGAGTTTAGTCTTAGTGGACAGAGAGGATTTAATTTTCATTTTCATTGTAATTCTGTTTTCATACAGCCATAATGACCCCAAACCCACAAATGGAAGTTTTATAGGTATGAACATAGAGAGAAAACTATGTGTACAAAGATGTGAGTAAGGTCTTAGTTCTGCAATCAAAGGGTTAATCTTGTCTCCTTCCCCTCCTCAAAGAAAAGACATTTATCTTCCTACTTCTTACTGCAAAATGCCATGCAAGTCTGTTGAGTAATTTAACTCTTAATACTTGGAAGGTGGCAATTTTATACCAGTTTTACCCTATTATTGTGCTTCATCATGATGATGATAATGATGATTGTTATGATTATTATTATTATTTCAGGTCAGCAGAACTGCCTTCAACTGATTCAAAATGGAGAA
Organism: Todus mexicanus; assembly: GCA_013389965.1. Taxonomy (NCBI): domain Eukaryota; kingdom Metazoa; phylum Chordata; class Aves; order Coraciiformes; family Todidae; genus Todus; species Todus mexicanus. The sequence continues at coordinate 6,582 of WEIS01083608.1, forward strand.
GGGGGACCATAGACTCCTAACTTGCCAAGAACAAAAATAACCTGACAAAGGGACAAGCTAAAGGCCAGGAATAGGCCTCTTGCTGAGATCCATTTCTGAAGTGTGGCAGACCCAAAGTAATATCTTCTTGATGACAATTTTTCAGATGAAGAGGAAAAAAGAGCCTACTCAGCCTGCTTACACACTCTTAGCAAGCACTTGCACCCAGCACAGGTTAGGAGAGCATCCAGCATAGCTGGCAGTGCAACAAACTCTCCAGAATTGAGCAAGGCTTCAGCCCAGCAGAGAATCCAGCCCTGCAAACCCGACACAGTCTGTGCTTAATACAAAATCCACAGCAAACTCTAATATTGAAAACTGGAAATGCAGATTTACACATCTTTCGCACTCAATAGCTGTTTCTAGTAGTCTGCCTTTGTCCCTAGGATTTAATTAAATCCCTCACAGAAAACAGAATTTGCTAGTACTTGACCTTTGTTTTCAGAGCCCCAAAATGCAAAAGACATTTAGAATCAATGACAATGCAGGGAACACAACCCACTCCACTTAGTATGCAAGGCAACGCAGTGCTCATCCTTCATATGGAGAGACTATGGGTTAAAAAAGGATTAAAAATAAGCCACAGTATTCTTTTCTAGGTCATCTCCTGAAGGATCATGACCGCTGCTTCAAACTGATTATACATTACTCGGTCCACCAGCACATGATGTCCAATGCTACAGCTCAAGTAATCTTTCCCTCACTACCTAAACCATATTGCCTTGCAATCATTATTTGCCTTCACTGACTTCCTTCCTGCCTCTTAACTCTTCACTTCAAACTCCTCACCCTCTGCTTAAAGACCAAACATAACCTCTGCCATTTGTGCTCCTGCTTCCTCTTCCTCCCAGCAAGGCTGCCCACAGCCTGCTTTGCTCCAGCAGCCTCTCTGCCTTTGTTTCCCAGCTTCTCTTTCTCTGTACACCGCTTATATCCCTTTCCTAGTGCTTTTCGCAGATATGCTTCACACTTTCTTTCTTTTCTCACACCAACTTCTTGCTGATTTTTTCTTCTTCGCTTTGGCGCTAGTGGCAGAGATCAGGTGGATTTGCGATGAATAGTTACTGAAAGAAAAGTAAGACAAATATTAAATCTTGCAAAACTCATTGAAGCACATCTGAAAAATAACACTCTTGGCTAGAGTGAAAACTGGTGGAAAGCTAATTAAGGGAAAGCATGATGTTAAGTGGCCTTGAACTGTGTAGACATGATTGCTAAATAAGAAGCTACAGAGAATAATTTCACTTCTGGTCATTTTAACAAGAGACAGCAAGCCACACATATTAAGTATATTCCTTGAATTAGGAGCAGTTTCAAACCTGAAACTCTTCTTAGCCCTTGCAGGGAGGCCCGTAGTAGGATAAAGGTGTGCTCTTGCTATCCCACTGGCCAGTCAGGCCTGTAACATCTCCTCATGTTACTCTCTTAGTCATTTACTGTCCCATGAGCCACAAAGAAGCCCAGTCACAGCTTCTTTCCCACCCAGCAGTGGGCTACATGTCACCCTGCTATTTATGCAGCTGGAGTAAGTTCGTCTGCTTCCCTGAGCAAAAGAGTGTCTTTCCTATGTGTTCTAGAGTAGTGTCTCTTGGCATAGTTTGCAGCCCCAGGGTTCACCGCATGGCTTTTAGCATAACTAGAACTTGGGCATTTTTATTACTTAGGGTTTTTTAAAAAAATTTCTTTTGGGAGTGGAAGAAGCAACAAATACAAGTTGATATATTTGAGGAAAATACTTGAAATCGTTTAAATGATATTGTAAATAATGCTTATTGCCACCAGTATCCTGCAGAGGGATCACCAAGTTTGCTTTTGGTATTTTTTGGGGTCTCCTATATTTATGGGTTCTGGGATGCCTGGTTCTGGGTCATATTGTACAAATCACATATTTTCTGTATAAAAATGAAGAAGGTGTTCACAGCTTATGAAAACAAGGATGACTGGAGAAGATGCACTCCACAGACAGCATGGCACTGGTCCCATTTCCATCCTTGCTCTAGGTTAAACTGGGAAAGACTATTTTATTCAGAACAGATTATGCTTAGAGGTCATTCACACAAATTCCTGTAACCTCTTCACTAAAGCTGAGGACCTGCGCCGGCTATATGTGTATAATCCACCTCTGGTGCCTCTCCAGTGGCTTTGCTGGAAGGAGCTGCTGCGAGGAAGCGTGAATCACTAAGGTGTTCCCAATTTCTGCAGGCTGTTTTATCAGCTGCCAGACAAATTGCACTGCTACAACTCCCTTGCCTCGGTTACTCCTGCACCTGGTCCTCTGCTGAGCTTTGCACAAGCAATGGCCTGATTCTGCAGGGAATGCAGGGCAAGGCAGGTGTTCTCCCAAAGGAAAAAGAAAAGGCCTGAACTCAAGACACATCCTGTGCCATGACTGCACATGCCCACAGAAAAAGCTCCATGTCACTCTGCTACAGAAGCTGCCTCTCCAGGGCTTGCTTTTCCTTTTATTTTCCTATGACCAGAAATAGCAAATAACAAATTGGCAATCAAAAGCTATACCCACCCCTGAAGCGCTCTGCATTCAAAAGGAACCAGTAAAAAACCAGTAAAGGGCTGTTTTTCTCCAGCATTTTTACAGTAATCTATTAAGCTATTTCCAGATTGCTTGAACCAAGAATAGCCAAAGAATGTGAAGTCCTCTAATGCACGGCTGTACCCTTCATTTCTCTGTGACATACATTTTCAGGCAAGCATACAGGCCTTGACAACTACATCAAATGTTCAAATTAAGAAATGTTGTGCCTAAGAGGTAGATAATTTCCTCCCCACTGTGTCCAGAAACAGGCAATATTCTACAACCCATCTCCTTTGCTTCTTCACATCGCATATGCTAGTCACCATTGTTTTCATTATTCTATCTTTGTCCTGAGTTTTGACCTCTGATTGACTTTGAAGTTTATGTATGAAAAAAACCCCGGCCAGGCAGCTGCTAAAACAAGTGAGGAGAGATCAAAGGGTTCCAAAATAATGAAAAACAAACAACTTTTATCTTTTGTGTTTACCAGTACATTAACAGATACAGATTGCTGGGTAGATACACAAATGTGCATACATATATTTAAATAATAACATTAACAAATTACTTTAAAAGAATATTGTTTAGATTAGTGCATCTGAACACTGAAGGATAAGGAAATTAGGAAAGTTAGGAAATACCAGATTAAGATTGCTATGCTAATTTATTTCTGCCACTGGGTGTGATTATCCTGTGTTGTACAGAATGAGGCATGCATCCTGTGGGAAAGTCTAACATATGACTGTTTCATGGAAAAGGGGAGGGACAAAAAAAAATGATTACCCAGAGAGTCTTAAATCTGCCATTTTCTAACGTATCAGGAACTGACGCTGTAGTTTAAATGACATTAAAGACTGGGGCATAGGGAATTACATGCCCTAGCTTGATTTTGGCCAGAAAAAGGCTAGAGGAGGGCAACCCTCTGCGACATGTATAGAGAAACACAGATTCTTGCCATTTATTCAGCACCACAAGCTATCATTGCAGGCATTTATTTTGTCAGCTTTGGAGTGGCGATATGATGTCAGACATAAGCAGGAGTTATTTGGTCCAGATCCTGGAGCTGGAAGACCAGTTAGTAGAAGTCAGGATTTTGTTTTCTCTACCTTACTAAATCTTCCTAACCCTCTTTACAATGAAATCTGGTCCAGAAATTCCATCCTGCTTTTGCTGTACAGTTTCTCCTAATGCTTCATCACTTATTATTGTTTTAGTGTTAATGAGAATGCAGGTCTTTAAAATAGTCTTTAAAATTGTCCAATTACTATTGTCCTGCTTTTGCTGGGACAGAGTCATAGGCCAGCCAGACGTTCTATATTTTATATTGGCATTGGCATTAGTTTGTCTGTTTCATTACATCTATTTTCATTTCAACCCGTGGGTCTTCCTTTCCCAATCTCCCCTCTCTGCTGGGGAAGATAGAGCAACTGCTATAGTTTAGCCCCAGATGTTCACAGATTCACAGAGTGTTGGGGATTGGAAGGGCCCTCAAAAGCTCCTCCAGTCCAATCCCCCCATTGCCAGAGCAGGATCACCCAGACCAAGTCCCACAGGAACTCGTCCAGGCGGGTTTGAAACGTCTCCAGAGAAGGAGACTCCACAACCCCCCTGGGCAGCCTGGGCCAGGCTCTGGCACCCTCACTGCAAACAAGTTCCTCCGAATATTCCAGTGGAACCTCCTGTGTTCCAGCTCACACCCGTTACCCCTTGTCCTGTCACTGGTGCCATCGAGAAGAGCCTGGCTCCATCCTCCCCACACTTGCCCTTTCCGTATTTCTAACCATGACTGAGGTCCCCCCTCAGTCTCCTTTTCTCCAAGGTGAACAGCCCCAGCTCCCGCAGCCTTTCCCCAGCAGGGAGATGTTCCCCTCCCTTCAGCATCTCTGGGGCTCTGCGCTGGACTCTCTCAAGCAGTGAAATAAATATAGGAAGTTTATGTGGTTCCCAATGTTTATTTGGCATCTGCTTTAAATAGCTTACCTGGGAGAATCACAAACCTTTAATGTGAGTCTCGAAGGGTTGAAGTTTTAATGGATTTGACCAAGCTGTTACAAGCATTCGTGATGTAGGCGATCTGGGCAGGATGGTTTCTGGATGCAATTCTCTGATATTTGTTTCTGGAGTTTCTTTTGAAGCTGTGGACAGCTTTACCACTGATGGTTATTAGTTTTATGTGGTTTATCACTTCTGCGCATGGAGTTAGATGTATTGTTCTGTTAGGTGATAGGTTAGATGATTGTTCTGCTAGGTTCTTTGGTGTTTGGTTATTGTATTATAAATTCTTTTAATTTCATAGCTGAAGCACTTTGTGTACAGCTATCTTCTCCATCTATCCCTTGGGCATAAAGGAAGTGAAAGAATTCCTAAAGAAGGAAGGAAGTTGTGTTGGTTGAGATCTAATTGCGTGCATACATAATTTGATATACTAACAACTGTTCACCAGATATCACTGCAGGAGACTTGCCAAGATGTTAATTGTCCCAAGGACTGGAGTTTCATGCTTAGCAAACATCTCAGTTTCATTGTGGAATGAAGTTTATGACAGCTCCAAAGACTGCTTGTCTTAGTTGAATGTGCAATAATGGGTACTGTTCAGAGAAATCCCGATTTTAAATGAAAATCTCCTGTTTGCAAGTGGTAGCTGTTTGTGCGGTTGCTGCAGACACAGGAACTGTAACTCCATAGCTCCAGTATGTGGAGTCAGTACAAAGCTGCAAAGCTAACTTTGCAGCTTGAAATTAACTCGGACTCTAGAGGAGCGTGTAATTTTGTACAGCTCTTTCTGGTTTTGCAAATGTCAGATTGTATCATAGACAGTCTCACACAGCACAGTGAAGTCCTCCTGGCGTCAAACAACTCAAAACTACGCTTCAGAGTCTGCATACAGGTCTGCAAGTTGCAAACCTTGCATCTTGCAAGTTGCAAGATATTGTTTGTCACTCTTATCTCCAGGCATAAGAGCCAACAAATAGAGCGCCTGCTTTGTTTATCGTTTTCCGAATCAAAGTGGTCAATCAACAGTCCATTAAAAGATTTATGGTGAATAAAATATTCCTAACCACAGAAGACTCTTCTGATATGACTTCTGCTATGCAAGCCTGCTGCTATTCATCAGCCCAGGGTTGAGCAGAGTACATAAAGAGAAGAAATATTTATCCAAACAGGACAGAAAATTTTCTCACTTTAATAGCTGGGATTTTATCCCAGCTATTAAGAAGACTCTGACCACGCTAATTGCTATGTGCGTAGATCTGCTGCTCACGGAAACAGAAAAAGCCTCGTGCCAACAAGTAATTATTGCCCACTTGGCGAATGATATGGCCTTTCTTTCTGACATTGCTGCTTTCCACCAGACTGAGAAGAATCCTTCTAAATATATGTTAAGACATTTGATTTGTTGTAGTTTTTACTGTGGAAATTGTATACATGGGTTTGGATCCTGCTTTTGGCTGAAGAAGGCTAGACTGCAGAGGATATACTGTTGGATATATCCAACAGCTACCACACATACACTGGATTACTGTAGGTCACCAGCATTTCCCATAGGCACCAGTAACAAGTCAAGTCCTTTTCCTGTATTAATCTTAATTTCCTACCAATATTCTTCTGAAATAAAATTTGGTAGCTAGTGTTCATCCACAGCCTATATGCATGATTGTTTTATTTCCTCTCTGCATAAAACTATAAAGAAAAACTTATCCAGGGCGAGATACATGAATTCTTTTCTTTGCTGAAGATAGTGTTATCTTTGTTACAATATTCCTAGATAGTGTTCTTGGAAACAAATGTGAGGTCACATAACAATAGATAATATTGAGGAAGAAAGAAATACTTCAAAACAGGTGAATTACTGAACTGCAGTGGGCAAAAGCTGACTCTTCATCAGGAATACATCCAGATGCCTAAAAATAAAGTGCATTTTAAAGATTTGTATGTCTGTATTGATGATGAGAAGTGACAGTTATGTTATGGTCCTTCCATAATTGCTACTGGATCCTGAAATCCTTGTGTATCTCCAAAGGATGCTGTCCAGTGATATCGGTTGATCAAATTCTTACAATTGAACAGTTCTTCCAAAGCAGGAGAACCTGGCAGCAGTCTGGAGCTCAACTTGGAGTAAGCTGGATGAGTTGGGAGGTGGGGAGAGCAGCTGCTGATTCCTTTTTTGTTTTGACTCCTGCTAGAAAGGAGGTATTTATCCTGCTACACGTCACAGGCTGCTCCAGCTTACCATAAGACTTTTCTTTCTTTCAGCAGCATTCACAAGAGGCAGGACTGGAAGTTGCCTTCTCTTACTCAACTGTAGCTGTCTCTTAACCTGAATCATGTTTGCCTGCTGTGTTTTGTGTAAGTGTACCTCATGGTGACCAAGGCGCTCCAGGGTGGATTTATCAGGCAGGTGATGTTGCTGCACGTACCCCTCGCTGTGTGCATGCATGCTCCTGGGTGCAGCACTCCCTGGGGAGTACTTACCAGGGAGCAGCTTTACCCTCAGCGCCAGGGCAACTCTCAGGGCTCCCCTGCTGCAAAATTGCTCACCTGCCCTCTGAGGGATGCGCAGCCAGCAGAAAGGGTGACCAGGGAGGAACCTACACAGCAGGGAGGCCATCCTCTAAGAGAAAAGTCTCCTTGGACACTTGGAAACATTTTGTTTCTAAATGCCAGGGAAAATACTGACATTTATGCTTGGTAATGGTGCCAAGTGACATTTTGGCTAGCTCATGCTGAGGAACTTTCTGGCTTGGAGAGATAAGAAGAAAGCAGGTAAGCCACAAGGCTCCTTGATGGCTTTTACAGGAAGAAGCAGCTGAAAGCAAAGCAGAGCAATGCACATCAGAAACTGGAAACAATAATCTGCACATTGGGGCACGGTGATCAGCAACTCTTCTGGGAGATGGAGATAATAGCCAGGGCACAGTAACCCACACTAACAGGTGAGAAAACTACTTGATGTGCTTTCAGGTCTGTCCTCCTCTTATACTTTCCTAGGGAAAGGTGTGGAATTGCTGCTTGCTGTCAGCCCCGCCATGCACCTCGAAAGAGCTCCTCTGTGCAACTGCGTACTGGCCTCTGGAAAGTGAAGAATTTTGTTTTGCATGAATATTTCATATTTTGTTTTTATAACTTACCCAATAATAAATTGCATTCATTATTTATTTTATTATTATATGGTGTATATAGCTTATTATAGCTGATATATATATTGTGGTTGATTCTGTAACTCTGATTTGAACAGCTGGCTTTGCTTTCCTAGGGAGGAAGAATCCTTGTTTTGGGAAAGTATATATCCACTCTCAGAGGAATTGCCAAAGGCTTGAGACCCAAATGCTGTTGTCCTTGAACTGTACAGAGTGGGGAAAATGCCATTAGTGATTATTCCCTTGGGCTGAACTCAGGATGAAAAACTCAACTGTTTACACTTAGGCTTGCCTTTCTCTGGATGTCTAGACCTCTCCTGGTTGCCTACAGCTCTTTTTCAGTCTTGCCTGTATTCTTCGCAGGGTAGACTGGGAGGCACAGGCCAACTTATCCTGTTCACACTGAGTGAAGCAGCTTGGGCTCTGGTTCATCATGACTGTTTTCTGCACATCTGCTAGGTTCCTTATTCATCACAGACACCACCACCTATAGCGACAACCGAGGTCCTTGCAGTGGACCATGAGGGAAACTACACCTTGCCACCCCCCAGGCCAGATTCCTCAGTGAGACAACTGATGCCAGCAATAGCAGGAGAGCTCAGGAAGGGAGCCCAGCTAAGCAGCCCTGGGCATGGCACACACATGTGAAGATAACTCTTACCTGCATGCACGAAGGATCCTGACTCCTGACATTTCTTGTATGTTTGCTCTGCTATGGGCATTGACTTGCTCCTGTGTTTAGGATGGAGGTTGCTACTGTTTGTATGCTCTAGCTAAATGAGATCCTTTTTCATGGAACGATCCTAAATGAGAACAGCGGTTACACAAATACATAGCTATTCAAAGTATAAAATAGCCAAGTTCTTCGTAAAAGTTCACTTCTTACTGTTCCATACTGCTCACCCAATGTTAAAAGAACCTTTTTGGGGTTGATCCCCATGTTCTGTTTCACATATAGGGATGACAATCCTTCACTTCAATAATGTATCAGAAAGATAAAGAAATATATGTGTATGTGAAGCTCACAGACCTTGTAGTAGTGAGAAGCACACAAAAATCTAGGAAGAAACTAATATTTCGTTCTTGACAATGAGGCTTGGATCAGGGGGAAATCTGACACAGAAAATCTCAGTTCTACCAGAACCTTTTCTTTCTTTTCATGCCAAACTTTCAGCCCACCTCCCAATACTGTGGGAGATGGTGGAATGACCAGGGTAGAAGCGATTGCACAACAGCAGCAGAGATCCGCTGTTCGCCAGGAAGAATCTACTATGGGAATTTCCAGTCGGTTTAAGTTCACGCTCTGCTTATTCATGCAGAGCGTGAACTCTGCAGAGTAAACTTGGCAGGCTGAATGGCCTGTCCCTTGGGAATACTGACAGATAAATGTAAACTCAATTACCTTGCTTTTTCATTCCACTTGGGTTACTTGTACTTTGTACTAAGTACATCAGCATCTGGAGTCACTTTAAACAACAGGAGAAAGCATTTTCCGGTGTCAAAAGAAGGATTTTGCACAGTATTTATAACTTGCAAAAAAGTCTGGGGGTTGGCTGTACTTTGTTTCCTACCATCCTGAAAAAACCCAAACAAACCAA
>WEIS01083616.1:0-16500 GCA_013389965.1 Todus mexicanus
TTCTGTAAGAGGTGAGGAAGGTCTTAGAGGTCTTTGGAACTTCACTTCATAATGTAATCTGACTGCAGTCAGCTGGCTCCAAATGAAAGATGTAAGGGATGAGATCTGGGAAAAGAGCAGGAGATCTGCCCCTGCACAGGGTAGTTAAGTAGTCACAGAGCAAAACTTGAGGATGGTAAAACAACACAGCACATTACACTTCACAGCGTGACACCTCCTGAACTGCTCTTGGATTTCCACAAGCTTGTGAGACAAGTAGTGGGAGTTGACTGCCCGCCCGAGAGCGGCCGTGGCATGGGTTACTCCCAGAGGGAGATTTCTTTTTTTCTATTTGTGTTTCAGACAGCCTTGGCAATGTGCTCCTCTCTCAGCTCAAGGTAGAAAGGTCTGTTTTTGTTCACCAACTTTGCTGATTGTGAATGTATACTGGGACATCACAGGACATTGCTAAGGATTAAATAGTCTCCTCCTTCCACAGCCTTCCTCAACTAACATTCCTACTATCTCTTTCTACTGGTTGCTATCCTGGTTTTACATTTAATCTGCTTTCCTGTTCTTAAAGTGCATTGGTAATACTTACAAACTGTATACCTCTAATGTTAAGGCACATCCTCCCCTTTTGAGATGTATTCAGCTTGTTATCTGTTACATGGAGTCCACAGGTGACATGTCAAAGGACCAAACGACAAATGCAATGTCTGTCAAGACAATACAACCCCTCTTCTATTGAATCAGAAATACACAACATCTGAAATGAGATTGTTTAGCACACTTATGACTCTCTTTATGAGGAAGACCAATGGATTTTTTGTAAAGACTAGAGAAAGGGACTCAAAAGGCTTCAGTTCATTTTCTAGCTCAGCTATAGGTTCTCTGTGGGACCCCAGACTTACCTATGACTCAAATTCAAAATATGGATGGCAGTTTTCTTTCCTCCCATTTTCAGGACTCTCTGGAAAGGCTGAGCTTTCTAGGGCAGCAATCTACCTATATGTGCTGCACCGAGCACAACCAGGGCTGTGACATCCACCAGCACTCTGCACTACTGAGCACAGATGAATGATAATCACCTACCAGCTCTCTCAATATCTACAGATTGTTTATAATCATGCCTCCTTCCTCTCTCCAACAAGCAGATCCTGAGAGCTCTCCTCCTGCTAGCAGATGCCTTGCCTTGAAAAGGACTCTGCAGAACTTGGATTTTATGAGTTTAAGCCCTGACACCTCCTTCCCCTAGAAAAATTTGCAGAGCCACAAAATCTTTAAAGTATTCCAACAAGTCTACTATCACTTTACAGACTAGTGCTAATGAGATCATAAGCAATTGACCAGAAACAAATAAATAATTCAAAATCTACTGCAAGTGTGAAAAGTATTTAAATGCTATTGATAAACTAATCTACAGGCGCCATTAGCAATTCAGTCACACAGCACCTGTATCGATTGGCAAATTTAAGCACACACACAAAAACAAAACCCCAAAATACAGCAAGCAGAGGCTAGGTTGTTTAGCAGCATTTTAGCAAGCTCATTAACATTTGGGAGTTTACTGTGTCATTTTCTTTGGGAGTTTTCATACTGCTTTATAGACTGCAGCAATAGCCTGAATGTTGTGTCTAGAGAGAAGTTTTAACAAAGCTTATATATTTGTCTGTAGTATGAATTAAAAATAATTTGGTCATTTCTCCTTTAAGGCACTTACTTACACATTGGTGAATTAGCTAATGCCACACATCTATCCTCCCAAGTCTGCTTTTGGGCTACAGACAGTGTTGCTTCCTGATATTCTGTCTTTTTCAGCCTTTTCCTTCACTGCTGGAAGAAAACACACTGAATTTCCTGCTAGTATATCTTTTGGGGTTATACATATAGTGGATGCTCCTGCTATGGACCCTACATCACTGGCATGGACTTGGGTGGTGCTGGTACAGGTACAAATGGACTCTGCAGACTGTGGCTACAGATGAAGCCCTTAGGAATGCCTCAGCAGATCAGACACTTCCACGTGGAGCTACTCAGGGAACCAAATTTCTTCCATCTGTCTTAGCACAAAATGTCCCACTTGGCACATCTTACTGCATGTCCCTCCACATCCTAGCAGGTAGCCCTGCACCTCCTGCACCTAGCGTCACCTGACCCTATGTCCTCCATTTTTGGTCCTTTCCAGTCATGAGACAGAGCAAGATTGTCACTTGCCCACCCCGGAGAAGGTGAGGGCTGTTGCCCATCACTACACCAATGGAGGAGAGGCATAGGCTGAATGAAGAGCAGCCCTTTCAATGGAGAGGGTCTTCTTTTTTTCCCACTTCCTAATTGCTTAACACACCAATCTCTTTAACCCAAGGAGCATTTTGCAGCATCAGCTTCATTCCTGAAGACATTGTTTGAAGGCTGGAAAAAAGCATTGGGCTCAGCAGTGGTCCTGACAGATGATATTTGCAGCTAGGTCTCCATTTCCCTCAATCCACCCTTAGGCTCAGCCAGACCTGCCAAAGCTCCCTTCTTTGCTCTTTCCCGCTGTCACCCAGCAGCCTGCATCAGGGCAATTACCAAAACAAATCAATCTTCTCTTGACAGTTCATTTACACTGAATTAATTTGGAATTAGAAACTGTTATTGCAATTGGCAGCTCCTGATATTCCCAATACAACGCAGCATCTGCAGGGAAAACAACTCTAGACCTCGGCGTTTGAATTAAAAAGGACAGTTCTTCCTGATTGAGATATAAAACCAGAAAGGACTTTTTTTTTTTTTTCCCTTCCCCTCAGAGTTCTTGTTTGGTTTAGGCTACTGGAAGCAAATCTGCATCTGCAGTGTCCTAAATAAAACTTTCCTTATGGTGGTACATTTCCTTCTCACTCAGAGCAGCATTTCTAATACTGCTGAATAAGGATAAGACACATGAGCCTTAATTTGCACCTTTTATATCGCATTGGAGCCCACAGAGCAGGGCTACATCAGAAAAGGCAGTCTAAGCAACCTTGTACCCATCTCACAGGTAAGGAAATTGAGACATGGAGCAGCTGAGGGGTGAAATTAGCCTGATTTGCTTTTCCTCTCTGAAGCCTGCAGTCTGAGCTGCTCCCCTCAACAAAATGTCCTGCTTTCATTCTTAAAAACAAGCAAACAAACAAAACAAACCCCAAACCCACATATTGTAAAAAATAAATAATAATAATAAATCAAGCTTTCCAGCAAACGTTTCTGAATCCCAAGGTCTATCACACACCACCGCATGCCTTGATACACGCTGTCAATTTATTTATTCATACTCCTGTCTGAGGGCACTTGACCTGATGTCTCCCATCTCCAAGTACCTATCCGTTCAGCTCTAGGAAAACTTTAACTCTAGGATCTGCTTTAACTTTTGGTCATCCTTGAAGTGGTCAGGCAGTTGAACTAGATGATCATTGTAGGCTCCTTCCAACCAAAATATTCTTCTTTTCTCTTCCATTCCCTATTCTATTCTACTCTATTCTCTCCCATTCCATAGGACAACTTCTTAAAATTGTTTGTGAATTCTCTGGGCCAGAGGAAAGCTGCACACACAAATACAAGGTATAAAAGGTACTAGCTGTGCAGCCTTCCACCACCCTCTCTGATCCCTACCACCGTCATCACTGTCATGTTCTGTTAGGGGCATTGGGAGTCCTTATCAGATGGACATCATGGATAAGGTAGGCTGAGAAATGTCTCCAGGACCTGATAAGGGGCCTGGAGTTGCTCAGCCAAGGCACGATGAGGGTGCTCACAGGAGGCCCTGCCAACACATCTCTTCAGCACCTGGGAACTTAGCATTGCAAACTGACAGACCAAAAAGATTTAAGGAGCATCCAGGGTCAAGTAGGAGCTAGGTGGTGGTTTGGAGGCTTTACAGCTGGACTGAAGGGCTTAACATGGTAATTGTGAACCTATGCTCCTTCGTGGGTCTAATCCCTGATCTGTTTCCTGCTCCACCTTTGGTAGGGCTGGGCACGTACCAGATTTCTTGCTTTCAGTGGGTTATTCTGTGATTCTGGTATGTCTCTCTGCTCTGAAACAAAGCTGTAATGTGTCCCCACAAAGGGACAGGAGGAGGAAAAACAATTGTGTGGGGCTTAATATGTTGGTTCCCACTGCCTTCTGTTGCCCTGTTCCACGGCACTCAAGGTGCATGAGATGTATTTGCAAAAATACCCAGGACCTATGGCCAGGTCTTGCACAAAATTCTGTGCTATACCCCAATAGTTACTTCACCCAGTCCATCATGGGCTTGTAGAGCAGAGCTACAGATCATCAGCATACTCTCTCTGCAAATTAAATATATCTAAGTGTATTGCTGTGCTGTTTACCACTACTAGAACTCAACTTTATCCTCCTCACTAGCTGTTACAGAAATTTCCATGGTGAATTCCTGTCCCTTGCCTGGATTCCTTCTGACCTTTCTAGAATCTAAATTTAAAATTAAATAAAATGAAACAAAACAAAACTTTTAATGAGACTATCTGCTGCACAGACCTACTTGTTTTTATGGGAGTGAAGTACAAAAGCAGGTAAGCAGAAAGGTATCAGAAATTCAGACATCTGAATTTCTATCCTTCTCATTTTATAGAGAACTCACAAACTGGGGGGAAAAAAAAAAAATTAAAAAAAAATCACACCCTCCCCCCTCCTCAAATTCTCCAGCAATCCCACTCTCAGTGAGACCTTTTCACTGAAACTCAGTTCAAGGAACCAACCTCAAGTCCAGTCATGTCAACAGTGATACCTTTTCAAGCACACGCCGCGCTTGCCCACCCACAGCACAGGTGCTGGCAGCTCTCATTTGAGGGTTCCTCCAACATGTTCAGCCCAACTTGCCCTGCTGAATTTTACCCCTGGAAGCCACAGCACGACATCCCAGCCCACCCCATCACACTCTGTATTCACAGCACTAATAACACGGTACGTCTCGTTCTGCCTCACGCTGGAGATCCATGAATTTACACCAGCCTCCAGACAGGTGAAGGAGAAGAGGTTCAGGCACCAAAAGCCTACAGATACTTCCAGTAGCATCTCTCCGTGCTTTGGGATTTCACAGTCAATCTGGTATTTTGTGCCAGCATCTGAGAAGCTAGAAATGCAACAAATTTGGGTGAGGGGCTCATGCCCCAGCTCCAGGATATATCTACTTGAATCTCTCCTTGTGCCAGAGCAGCTTCGTTGCGATGCTTAACTCCCAGTGTCTTTGCTGGGATCTAAGCATACACATTTCAGCAGATGCCTAAACAGCATCTTTAATAGAGACGCTTTGCTGAATAGGGCAGTTGGAAAAGCTTCTGCTTTACACCAGCAGAGGATCTGGCCCACAGGCTATCAGACATATGGCTAATCACAACAATGCCGAATTAAGCTATTTAAATTGCCTATGAAATGCCAGAGGGTCCACGTGCTTTTTTTTTCTTGGTAAAAGTCCTCTTTGTTATTATTCTGATGACCAACTTGGGCTGCTTTGCTTTGTCATTTGTCAGTCCACAAATTCCCTGAGCTATACAATTTATGGTTTTATCACCAGTTCCTAAGCTTTGCTACCCCGTCTCTCCTGCATCTCAAATACTTCTCCCCTTTAAATAAACCTGCTTCATTTTTTTTTCATAACTTTCCAAAGCAGATAAAAAATTCTTGAATTTCTGAAACATGCAAACTGATCACTGTGGCATTAAGAAATCTTAAGAAGACTTATTTTAAGGGGTTTTATTAGGGAAATTCCTGCTCTTTAAGATATCTGTACGGTTGTCAAAAGCAGTCACTTTTGCAGATGTTGGGGCTTTTCTTACACTAATCTCCGAGGAAAGCCTGAGCCTCAGAGATCACTTAGCAATTTTTAGATTTAAGGAGATGAGAAGAAAAAGCCAGGGAGCTGGTCCCTCTTAGGGTCAAGTCTTATTTGAATTCAGAGATCTCTTCGTCTAACATGCAACAGTGTGGTTAAGATGACGGCTAATTAATGCAAGATGACTTCAAGAGATTGCATTGAAAAAGAAAAAAAGAAAAAAAAAAAGAAGTGTAACCTAAAGAAAAAGCAAGCCTGGCCCCTCCTCTAGGAGAAGCAACACCACAAAACTCTGCTTCCACTGGGTCACCAGCAGCAAACCATCACCAAAGCTAAGAGCCTGCAAAAACTAGTCCTTACCCAGATCAAGGATAGGCTGGATGTAAAATGTTTTTAGATGTGCACCAGTTCTTAGGTATTTCTCACTGGCCAGGCTGCCATCTGTCCATCAATCACAGTAATGCCGCCCTTCATTTTTGTCTCTCGATGTAAAGGAATTAGGCAACTGTGCTTATTTTGGATCTCTATTAGTTCTGTATTTGTAATTTGGCAAGTCTTTAACACCTTTTTAAGCTTGAAGAGCACTAAGCCAGATCTGTTCTTCTCTAATCACATCAGCTTATTTCTGATTTCCAGAAATTACAAGGAACACAGGCAGGGGAAAGGCCAGGGGCTGGTGTAAACACGCAGTGCAGGGCTGTTCCCGTCCCTCTCACCGCCACCAAACCCACTGTCCTTGCTCTGTCAGGAGGCACCTGCCTCCACTGGGAGCTATACCAAGGAAGCAGAGACAGCACCTTGCCACCCTGATCAAAAGCCATATCCAATGCACTACATACTCAAGGCATTTGGGAATATCTGCTCCCAACCCAATCCCTGCAAACAGATGAGCTGCTCAGACTGTCAGATAGCTTACTAACCCCAGCCTCCTCCTCTTCCTTTTTTTTTTTTCCCCTTTTTAAAGCAACACAGATTAAAGGAAGAATGTTTCCATTTGGTATCCATTTGCAAATTAGCCACAGTTCCCTAACATTAGTGTTATTACATATTTTCCTCCCACCTCTTCCTTTTTTGTCCTTAGTCTCTCCAATCCAGTTGTTTAAAACCAAACAACAATATGTACATGTACATAGTAATTGTATTTATGTATACGTAACATTTAAAACCAGCCCCAAATTATGCCCAAATGTATATTTCTCCCTGTCTCATAAGTCCTTTAATATCTGATTAATGTCTATTTTACTCCTTCCCCCAGAGTATTTAGTGTGTGGCTCACTGTATAAATCTGCATATATTTTGCAGATCTAGCACAAGAACTGAAAAAAGCTCTATTGGTTTGACTGAGAAAACTTGCTCAGAAGAGTCATGTCAGATGATGGGAGGAGTTCTGCAGCAGAAGGCAGTGACGTCTCCATGTCTGGGATGCAACGTAAAAATTAGTTAATTATAATTAGTGAGCGGATGAATTTTGTGATGTAACAGACATCTGTATTTTTCTTTCTCTTGGAGCAAGGTAGGATTAGTACTTCCTAGTGTGAATATAGCTATGATATAATTTGGTAGCAGTGATTTCTTAGGTCAATCCTGATACAGCATGATGGAATTTGTGTAGACAGCAATACCCCTCTACATGATGCAGCGATTTCATGGGGAGGGAAGCACTCAGATCGGTGTGCTGACATGTGAAGTAACACATTTATGTGTCTACAGGATGTTATGGACTCTAAGGAATTGGATTTTCTCTGGAGGTTGCTGCTCACAGCATAGATCTCAAAAAAGAAGCCCTGATCTTTGTGCTATTGATATTTTCAGTGGCAGCACCTCATTAAATGTCACGTTCCCTTCAATATTCTTGGCCTGATTCCCTCTGTCTCAGTTTGAAAGGGTCTGATCCAGTGCTCCTGGATCAGAAGAGGGAGAAAGACTGCTTCTGATTGCCCTGGGAATTCACATCTCCAGATGTTTTGCTTAACCAGTTTGTGTCATAGAGAAATGAATAGCCACATTGAAAATTTTCCCAGCAGTTACCTTGGCCCAGCTTCTGAGATAACACTACACGACCTGGGGGTTGCTTATGGCCAGAAATGCACACGATGTAAAAAAGCAGATCAGGTATGAAATGAAATCCACACTTGGGATAGGAGTATAACAACAATCTGAGTTACTGCTAACACAACTGGTAATAATTGTCATCCTGTGTACAAGCCACTGTTCAGCGGTGAACAATAACTCCTCCTTGCACAGCAAAAAACCTTTGTTGATGTCAGCTTGTTGCTCTTATATCACTGTGATAAACACAGTTTTAAAAGCTCAGCATACAGTAGCTTCTTAAAAATGGGGGATTTTGAAGTCATCAGCTCTGGGAATGTAGATGCTCTCATTGACAAACACTTAGTGGTCGCACCATAACATATATTGTTGCTGCTGGATCTGACCTTATTGAAACTACAAAGTAGGTTCATAATTCCTTTGCTTTTTGACTGCACATATTGCTGAACTTTCTGCCTTTCCTGTAGAAACCTAGTGATTCAAGGAGGTTTGGAGTATTTTTTTTTCAATCAGAGGTCAACACATGATCAAAACTGAAAGTGTATGAATGAAGAAAAAATCCTAGTAGTGAACAATGATAGTAATTATTTCAACTTTTGGAATAAAACTGTCATTAGTCTTCATTACATCTGGTACCATCTGTAGAAAAGTCTTCATAACACTTCCAGGTTCTTTGCCACTAAAGATGCAGGATGAATCAAAATGAGCTGAAATGATGTAACCTGGAGCTTCTGATAGGAGAAATAGTTTGGAGACCTGAGATGAGCCTTCCCATATAAGAGAAGGTTTGGAAGATTAAAATGAGCTCAGCTCTGGATGCAGTAGAAGTGATGAAGGAAAAAACTTTAACCTTGAAAATTCAGGGTGTTTGCATGTAAACCCATAGTCTACACTAACTAGTGCTCCTTCTGTTCAATGTAATTTCACACATTGCTAAATCTAAACGTACAGTAATAGACAGAATACCTCCAAAAACTTTAGTCACCAGCAAACTCCCATCTGTGCCCTCAGCTGAAGATACTCCACTATGTCAACAGAAATTTGAGGTTAAATCAGTCATTTTGGGTATCTATCCTCTTGTGGGTGGCTTGACAGACATTCCCCACTCCCTCATCATCCTCATGAGGGCAACTGTAGACACTGAAGAGGTCACAGGGGAAGTACAGTCAGTTGCAAACATTCCCATTGTCTAAGTCAGCTTCATAATAACAATTGTGAGATTACTTCAGCTATTACACAGTTTTAAAGCCAATTTATATACCTTCTTAACAGTACTCAGTACTCAAGAACTATAGACTCATTTTTATAAAAATACAAACCAAGATTTCCCTCTATTCATCTGATTCTTGGACAGGAGGCTTCAAAATAAATACAGATGTTCACAAAATTCACAACAAAATCACAAGTGTTGGCAGGCATTAATTCCATACAAAGAAACTCCACTGTTGCCCTTTTCCACTTGTTTGTGCTACACCCCAGAGTGGGAAATTCTGATTGTCTCCATGACAAATTGTGTCTGGCTGTTGTTATTCTGCTGGCACCGCTTCCAAGGGTAATGCAAACCCTGATGGGCTTTTCACTGATCTTTAGGGTCAGACTCCAGAACACTCTGACCATCAGTAGAAGAAAGCTCCACCACTTCAGGGGTCCTTTTCTTCACAGACTGAACTCTTGGCATAAACCTTTCCCTACGTCCCCACAACCCTCCTGCCAGAAGTTTGCATTCAACTCTTTAATACAGTGCAAGGAATAGTCTAGGAATTATCTTCAGAAACTCCAAATCCCTTGACCACTGAATTGCTTCTAGCATTACTTAAAATCTTTAGGCTTTTAATAAATAAGTTGATTAAAAAAAAAAAATGAGAGAGAAAGAAAATCAACCACGAGAGGTGAAAGGATGTGATGGATGGTGGTTTTACCTGTCACCAGAGCAGGTTGGGTGTTGATGAAGTTAAAGCCATACAGATCATCGAATAGATGTACAGAGATAAATGAAAGAGGAGAGAACACAGCGCTGTCAGTTCATCTCTGAGCCAGGATAAATATTAACATTATCAGACTACTGTGAAAAATCCCAGAGAGGGATTACAACCCGAGATTCCTTAGAAGAAGCAGGGGGAAAGAAAGAAAAGAGAGATAAATGGACGCCTTTCTGAATGCTCCAAAGGCAGCGAGTAGCACTTTCTCTCAACACATTGTCAAGCTCTTTCACAGAGCAAACAGGGCTTTCATTTCACAGCCTCTTCTCCCTACTCAAGGGCCATGGGTAGACCCTGGAAAGAAAGAGGATTTTGGAAACTTGTCAAGTGGCAGGAGGGGTTTTCAATTGGTGTTTGAAAAAGGACTCGGTGAAACCTGATCTTGTGTTATCACAAGCACCACTTTCCTTTCCAGCCCCTGCACCCACGCTCTCTCATTCACCTTCCCCCAAGATCTCTCATCAAAGGGAAGTTCAGAAGTATGTAGGGTGACAGTGTCAGGTTTTGGGACAGCCTTCGTAATGGAGTGGACAAGATGTTCACAGGCTGAGGATAGTGGACGATGCACACCAGCAGCTCTCAAGAGTTTAGTAGATGTGTGGGCACGTCCCCACCCCTCATGCCCTGCAACCAGGAGCACCTCAGCTGGAGATCCAAATCCCAACCTAAGGCACTCCCAAGCTCCAGCTCTGAGCTGTGTTTTCATCCTTTCTGCAGTGAAATCTCCTTCCCCTTCTCTGCCTTGCTTCAGTTCACCAGCAGCTCTGCTAGCACAACTATTCCTGGGACCAGACTGGGAACCAGGTAGTCAGATGGGTCCAGGCTAAAAATTAACCCCAACCCCAGGTTATTGTTAACCTAGACCACCTTAAGATGGGGAGAAAAAAAGTAGATGGAGAGGACAATTCTTATGTTGCCCTCACACTGCAGGGTAACTCCACACTTAAACGACCAACACTTCATAATTATTCGTCACATCAGCAACCAGAGACTAGCTGGACACCCAGAAATATATTAGTATTTGACCCAGCTACCAACAAAGCCCAGAACCATGTCTGTGTGAGGAACAATTGCAGTGACTGGGCTTCCTCATCTCTGGAAAATGAAATATTGAGGAAGAAAGTGATAAAGATAAAATGGGCTGAGAAAGGTAAATAAAGAATAGTTGTTTGGCTTTTCTCCCAGTACAAGAACTGGGAGGCAGCAGATGAAACTTGCAGGTGGCAACTCAGACCAGCTGGAAAAGGAAAAATAATTTTTCACCCAAAGCCTGTTTAGTCTATAGAGCTCCTTGCAACTGGACACTGTGAATTATCAAAGGCAACTAGAGAAATTAACTGAGAAAAATCCCATTTTGGTTACTTTGTAAAGTCCCTTGGCCACACATTTGGGGCTTGGAGGAGTATTCTGCTGAAGGATCACTATGAGTTTGTGGCATGACATTCCTTCATCAGCATTCCCTCTTGGCCATGGCTGGGGACAGGATGCTGAAGTGGATCAGCCTTTGCACAGATATTGGCTATATTTATTAGCCTTTGAAATGACCAGCGGAAATGGAATTGTTGTTTAACACAGCACTAACAGATAACACATTCTTGTCCGCAGCCCTGCGCAAGTCCAGATTTCTCAGCAGTTATTCTGACTCATACTAAAACTACCAGGTCCAAGTTTTCATCTCAGTAGCAAAGCAGGGATGGGTGGCCAGAGCCCAACTCCCACATCCTCCAAATCCACGGCTGGCAAGGCACTCCCCACTGATAAATGAAGATCTGAGTTTCCAATTGCCACTGTGCTCATACTGATTGTTAATCTGAGCAAAGACCTAGGGCTGATTTTCATAAGTGCTGAGTACAGACAGCCCCTACTTAAGCCAAAAGAAGCTGTGAGCCTTCTGCGTCCAAAAGAACAAGGCTGAACTGTCAAAATCTCCTCCGCTCAGAAACTCTGTGGTACTACAGAGTCAGCTACCACCAGTTTGCTCTCTGGCCACTGCTGGGGACCCAAGCTGTGCACAGAGCACACATCAGGGCTGGGATGGGGGTGCTCTGGGGGCTGTCAGGACTGTACTACAGACCTCCAAAGTGGTGGCAATGCAAAGCTAGTAAATTCTATTCCAGTGAACACCTTGTGGAAAAGTGGCTTCTTTGCAAAGGAAAGCTTGGTGGGTGTGGGAACCTGCTTTGAGACCCTATAGCCTCACATTTAGGGAAGGTTGTCTTCAGGATAGCATGACAGAAGCTCATTCCTCATCAGGAAGAAAGAAAAATACACACCCCACCCCCCTGCCCCTCAGTTTGTTTAGCACTGGATTGGGCACAGCATTAAGCCCCCAATGCAGATTTTTCTCCCTTACTTCCCAGTTTCCCTCACACTTCTCCCAGAGAGGAGGGCTGATGGGCTTTTTGTAAAAACCCACTCCTTCTGTATTTACTTCCTAACCCACGTGCCAGGAGACAGTCGACAGCTGGCTTAAATCTCTGCAGCTCAGGAGATCAGGCCTTCCCCCCTACTCCACCCCCCCCGCTTTTTCTAATAAAAATTAATTTATTATGATCCAGAGAGTTGAAATTAATCTGCCTCCGGAGAGGCTGTCTGGCAAGGCCCAGCAAGGAGGGAGGCAGAGGGCTCCAGAGGGCACATTAACAGTATTGTTGTGGTTAATGTTGTGTAGCCGCAACATCTGCTAATTTAATGCACGAGCAGCCAGCTGCCTCCGACAGCTCCTAACAAGAAGTGGGCAGTGGGGAGAGGGGAAACAAGGGCAGGTCTGCAAGAGCATGAAGGTGTGAGGAGCTGGGGCTGCTCTCCAAGCTTCCCATTCCAGGTCCTGTGTAGTGGCAGCCTTTCCAAAGTACCTGTGATTAAATCCTTGAAGGATCACTCCAGCTGGGACCTGCTTGTTTTTCCAGAGGTCAGGATCTGAGTGACATCAACAGTCTATAAGGGCAGTGGTGAAGGGGACACTGGTGGGTTGAAAGGCCGTTTCACCTTCCATCTGATGGGACAAATGCAGTAAGGAGCAAAGCACATGGTTTGATTAATCCTGCCGCACCTAGAGCAAATGGAGTGAAGGACAGATGTCAAACCAAAACCACATGGAGATGGTGTAAGGGAAATCACACCTGTAACGAGGCAGGTTTGGTGTTGTTCCCAAGTGGTTTGTCTGAGCAGTGGGTTCTTGGGAGCTATTTTTGCAAAAGTGTTTCTTCTTCTGCCAAATGAAAGAAACCTAAAGAGGAAAGAAAATAATCCCAACCCTCAGACAACAAGAAAGGTTCCCCACTTATGGGATGATAATCAAGGTAAAGTTGTTCAGTAACATCGTAAAAGCAATGTTATCATCTGGGACTCATGTAGCTGGCAGATGTCTGAACCAGGTACAGTGAGCCTGCGTAAATAAGTATGGAATTTGCTGGCTGCTCCAGGTTTCACACTCTGGACACCTGGGTGCCTGTGGACCCCACTCAGCACAGGTACCTGCAGAAGAATCAGGATTCATACCTAGTACCTCTTGTAAGAAATAGCTGACGGTACCTCTACAGGGAGAGTGAGTGGGAGAAGCCAGGGCTATGAGACTCCAGTCAAACTGTTCATACCCATACGGTGAACCCCTACAGGAATATGAGGTTCTTGGTCCTTAAAACTACTGGGACACTCCCATGTCCCTTGGGCAGAGCAGTTTCAGAGCCCTGACAGATCCTGCCTCTAGACGAACTGAGAGCAACACAAACAGAGTGGGAAGAGATACTGCATTGGGCTAAAAGAATATGGTAAACCTCTTAGGGAAGGGAATGAAATGATTTTTCTCAAATAACCAACATAAGGATTTGAAAATGAACATCTCTTAGTATTAATTTAATTAAAGCAGCATGCTGCCGTTACTTATAAAGCTAGAAGAATCAGTCTGTTTAATGGGTTCTCAGCTAATCAAAAATTAATTAAGCGTTTAGTGGGGATTCCAAATCCCTGAATTGGATTTAAAGAAGCCTGTTTCCATGTCTTTTTCAAGTGTTGCTTGTTTTACTATAACAGGAGACGTGTTTGATTGTGCAGACCTCCCATTATCCCTGGCTTGCAGGTGATCAGCCTTGAAATTCATTCTTATTAGTTGATAGCTGCTCCGTTCCCTGAAATGACTGTGACAGAGCATCACTAAGTCTCTGCCAGCCCTAAAAGAGGGCTCAAAGCTTTCCTTTGAGCATTGTGCCATGCATCTCCTCGCTAGTTCCCAGGTGATAAAGAATGAACAGCAGAGTAGGGCTGAGAGCAGGTTACACAGCAGGGAGTGCCAGTCCATTAGATGGGCTCCCTCCCTCCACACCTCTGCTTGCAGACATCCTAATGCCTTTGCTTTCAGTAAATATTACCTTTTTCACCCTTATTCCCTCTCTCAACTCCTTTCTCACCACTCCGAAAAACATCCTCCATCACCGAGTGATGGAGTCCACTCACACTCGGGCAGCAACTACCCTAGCTTGGTCCTGGGCTGGATGGAGATGACTTTGAGCATCAGTGTGTTTCAAAAATGCCCTTTGTCCAGTCCCTTCTCTCCTTGCCCCTTGCCCCCAACCTCTGCCCCCTGCTCACCACCCAAGTGATCCCTTCTGTCTCAATGCAGGAAACAACCTCAGGGAGCAGACTCAGCTGAAAAGAGGAAAAAAAAAAGTTACAATAAAATGTATTTTAACTCCTATTAGTTCTCCAACTCATTTCTGAGCGAGAACAGCAGGGCAGGCAGACAGCACCCAGGAGGGAAGGCTGGTGCACAGGGAGATGCAGTGCTGCCTGAGCCAGCTGCCTGCAATCGCTGCTCATCAAACTGCACCCTGCAACGGAAACCATGGCCCGAGCCTGCAGCTGGAGACAGCTCAATTTGCCTTTCATCTCTGGAGATTTTTTTTTTATTTAGCTATTCAACATGCTGACAATGTAAATAATACCAATAATAAATAAATGATAATTTTAAAATGCATCAAGTGTCAGGCAGGATGCAAAATTTTCCTGCTTCTTTTTTTGGACTGGGGGGTAAGGGGTGGAAACTTAATAATGCTCTACCTGAACCCCTTAAAGCACAACATCTTTGAAGTAGCAAACTGGCAAATACACTCAATCAATTATAAATGAAATAATCTTCTTAAAATATTAGAGATTTGGGTGCTAAGCAATACTGGAAGATTATGGAGAGAAAATCAGTTTTAGAGCTTCCTAAAGTGACAGAAAGAGAATAATCGGAAGAAATGGTGAGAAGTTTAAAACGATTATGTAGATTTGTGTCAGTGAAAGTGTCCCAGCAATCCTTAGCCGATCTCTCGTACGCTGGAAATAGATTATGTTCAATCCTTTCTTAAAGGGGCAGGTTTCTTTCAAGTGTGGGGGTGGTTTAATTTTTACTTTTTAAATTTTATTTCTTTTTCTAAGCACCCTCTCGTTATTTTTAACCTCCAAATAAGGCTAGGCCCAAGGGCACGTCTGTGTTTCTTTGCCTTGCGGTACCACCAGTGCACACACTGGTGCAGGATTAGCACTGATGAGTATGGTGAGCTCCATCTTCACCTTGACACCCCTCACAGAGCAGCCATCATCTCGAAAGAGGTATTGAGCCTGAGATATCCACAGGAGCAGGGCACTTGGTCCTGCTTCTGCTTGGGCCAGGCAGATAGGGAGTGATTTCTTCAAAACCAATTGGTTTTCCCTCACTGGAAAACGCCTCTGAAATCAAGATTACATCGACCCTTACAGAGAATAAATACTTCTTGGATGACCCTAGACAAACCGAGGTACTCAAGTTTGAGCAAGACTTATTCCTTGTCTTCCTGTGGCACAAGCAGCATCAAAAGGGGAGAGCAGGAATTCAGGAACAGGAGAAGGCAAGGGGTTATTTGACCCTCATTTTGACATAGTGCAGACTCTCCATAACCTGCTTATTTCCTTTTGTTGGTTTTGTGATTAAGATCCCACCTGATCCTTTTCTGGCTCTGCATTTCACATTTACAGCCTCAGAGCAGATTGCTGGAATAATTTGGAGCTTACCCTTCACACACACACATATATGCTTTTTAACACAACCTTCAAATATATCCCCAGCAGACAGGACTACCTGACCTGGAAAAGAGTTATTCCGCACTATCACCTTCTTTGGTTTCACAGCACCACTTGAGTTTGAGATACAAGCCCAGGAGACCTTATGCCCCCAGGTGTGACACTCACATGAGTGTGGGAAGGAAACTCAGAGCTGAGAAGGGAGGGCAGGAGCCCATCAACCCCCCAGGACCTCAGTGCTGGGGTCCGCAGTTAGAATCAACAGAATAATTCAGAGGGAGAAACTAAAATAGGAAAAAGGCAAATCAACACCAAGGCTACATTTAAAGGTGGTGCTACTAAGCCAAGGGGTTGGTAAGAGCTGCTGTTAATTGACAGGAAAAGAGAGGAAGCTGTCTCCGGGGAGAAGGAGGTAATGCAGGTAATCTTCAGAGAGGATTTGCCTAAAGAGATGGAGGTTTGGGAATGGAAATTCCTGGAGTTAAGCAGGGGTGGAAGATGATGGTGAAATCTGGTTTGTCAACAGCCAGCAAGGAGATATGGAGCCACCAAAAATCAGCCAGGCTCTCACTTAGGACGCACATATCAGTTAAACTCTGGACTCATGGATATTTTCTGGGGAGGCAGGAGGGAAAGGTACTT
>WEIS01083616.1:16550-31611 GCA_013389965.1 Todus mexicanus
ATACTTTTAATAAAATCGTAATCTTTCTGACAAAGTGCATTTTTTTTTTCCACCTAAAGAAAATTCATTATTCTCATGTTTTGGCTCCCCCCATACACCTGCTTATTGCTTTCCCTACCTTTCTTCCCCTTCTGCCTTTCCTGAGGGCCAAACTGAAAAAACAGAGGAAAAAAAAATCCCAAATGAAAGCCTTTCCTAAAGGTGCTTGCAGAAGGTGAAAGGAAAAGAACTTTCCTGAAAATGCTTGCAAAAAGTAAGTGAGCACAACACCTCTGAGCAGCGGAGATGTTTTTCTTTAGGCCTGGAGGAACCTGAGGGTCATTCCAAATTATGGCCACTCTGTGCTGCTCACCCCCTGGATCCCTGTGGCTGCTGCAGTCTCACCATCTACAGCAGCTTCCCTAGAGCAACTTTGTCTAATCCCAGCTCTCTCCGGGGATTCAGACAGCTGGAAATAGCAGCCCTTACCTGTCGGTGATGGAGAGGGGAGGTAGAATTAGCTAATGTTTGTAAAGCTCTTAGCAGCTGACAGTGCTGTTGTGTGGTACTACTCCCATATTATAGCTGGATGCTGCTTGATAGTCAGGCATGGAATCAATTTTTGAATAATGGATATTAAAAATGTCAACTATGACACCCAGCCATAATGCCTGCCGCGCGCTGAGTGCCTATATATTGTTTCACACACTTAATATACAGTGGAGGCACTGTAATTACTCTTTGCTAATCCCCACACTTTATAATCTGCCCGTACGTAGGAAACCTGGCGGTCGCTTCCCACCTCTCTGCGCAGATTTCAGAGCACAAGCTGCACCCAGCTGTCACTGCGCTAAGACACCACTATTTTTTTCCCCCAAAAAATATTGTGAATTGACAAGCAAAGATTTACTAATTGCACTTATCCGGATCCTGCTCTTAGCTTGCATCTATTACCAGCAGTCACGTAGCACCAGTGGGATGGAACAAGTTGTCTATACAGAGAGTGAAAGACGGAGCTTTATTTGCAAAGGGCCTCAAATAAATACCATCAGAAACAATGCACAAAGGAAATGAGCTTATTTGCTTATAATGTGGGCACAGAAGGCTCAATCTCAGATTTAGCTATCTGAAAACCGAACACACCGTCTAAGCAAATCTAGGGAAGCTGTCTCAACTTCGTTTCTAGTTACTTGGGCTTTGAGCCAACTTCTGCTGTCAGTCTTTCCTGTCAGATTAGGGAGATTCACTCCAATTCTGCTAGACCTGTCTACTGATATAATTGAGGGGTAGGTGAGGTCAAGACAGGGACACTGGGAGTAGCTGGGAAGTGACGATGAACATCCTCAAGCTGGGAAAGATGAACCTTTCAATCAACAGAAATAATTTGAAATAGCCTTTCCAGTAAGAACAGGAAGGTTTGAAACAAACTAATTTAAGCTTCAGGTTGAACTTGATGGGATGACAAGGGGGGTAACAAAATAATTTAGATGGTTAAGGACTTGTCCAGCCTCTATTACAAACTCCTACTCCAAACAGGGACACATTTGAGATTAGATCCAAGTTCAGTGTTATATCAGGTTGCACAGAGTCTTGTCCAGCCAAGCTTTGGGTATGTCCAAGGAGGAAGCTCAGATTGCACCACGTGGTGCTTGCACATAAAGAAAGATGCCCAAGAAGCCAGGAGGTCCCAGCCTGTACCTCTGCAGGACTCCTTTTCCTTCAGAAGCCTAAACCACTGGATGTGGAAAGTCAGAGAAGAAGCACATTTGTTCAGATGTCCTTCACTGCCAACTGGTGCACCCTTCACTGGTGTACATGGACGTCCTATAGCAAGGCTGTGCTGGCCTCAAAGAGCAAGGCAATGCAGAGACAAGCATCTTGTGCTATTAGGGAACATCGCTTTATTAGTTAGGTCCAGTTTCCTCAAAGGAGAAGGAAACTACCTGTGCTTGAGCTAAGCTGGAAAAGCCTCTTTTCTGCTTTTATGGCACATATCATCTCCCCCTTCACCCATGGTTTTGTGCTGTGCCAGGATCGCTGTGTGGACAGACCCTGGCTCCTGGCTGGGGCACCATGACACCCGTGCCCATCACACTGGACACCATTCAGGAGAAAATGCACCTGCAGCCAGCTTCAAGAGCTGCAATAACAAATAGAACTTTCTGCCAACAAGGCAGAAAAGGGAGAACTTTGCCAGCATGCTGCTGGATTTTACCCCTTGAGCTCCATCTAAGACAACCGCCCACTTTTTGAAGGATTAAGACTCACATGAGGTCAGATATGCCACAATAGATCAGGAAGACCCAAACAGCTTGTATCTGAGGACTCAGATACAAAAGAAAGGGGTCTTTAGACAGCCTTTATTCACAGTTACCTTAGATATAAAATCCCAGCTGGCCTCAGAAAACAACCTGTGGGTGTCATGCATGGAAACATCAGAGGTACCACCTCTGTCTCAAAGCAAGTGTTTGCTTACATATAGAGATAAACTGAGGCATGTAGCTGTGGAGAAGGAACTGTAAGATGGATTCAAAGACTGAGGGCTTCATCTGCAATCTGCCCTCCTACCTTTTTAGTGGATTTTCTTGGATTTTTGTGCTGTATCAGTTAGGGGAATCCCAGGTGTTGACTGAGGTGTCAGGATGCTGCATGCTGACACATGGTAGAAAGTCAGTCCTTGCCCAAGTGTCTCTCACTTCCCAGCTATGCTGTGGAAGCAGGGATCAGAGCAAAGAGAAGCCTTCTGTTTGCAAGAAACTCAGTTTAAAAAGAAAACACACGTTTACAAACCTGTGCAAAAATGTGCTGCTTCTGCATGTGCTCTGCTCTCCATGTCCAGCCTCTGCCTCCTTAAAGCTGCTTATGGGGTTAGCTGGCCATTAGGTCTCAGTTCACAGCATCTGAGGATCCAACTTGTTTTATTTTAAACCTAGAGAGGGCTGGGGAAGCAGGCTGATATCCACCTGCTTGAGATTAACGATACCAGTGCCATGACTCCCCATGCGCACACATCACTGTTGCTGCCTGCCACACTAGAAGCCAGCCGGGACCTGCGCCAACCTGCCTCGCAGACCCAGCATCACGGCCCCAGAGCTCTGCAAACAGAGTGAGACAGGCAGCACGCCAGCCTGAAACGGCTCTGAGCCCAAAACTCGATTATTGCTTAACTTTCCTGCCAAGCCTCCAGGTCCCTCTGTGCTAAATCATTCCCCATCGATCCATTCCCATTATAAAGCTCCTGTCTCCCCCACAAGCATGAGACTCCATACAACTCGACTTCCAGCACAATTGAGCTCGGACCCTAAAAATCAATACTGCAGCAACCCAAGGATCAGAGGCCAATGAGGTCTTTAACAAACGTGTCTGGTGCTCTTGACTTGAGTAGGCTTCAGCCTACTTTGAGGTCCTTTCTGATCCATCATGGGTTTGTTCAAGTTGTCATAAAGCAAATTTGCAGTCATTGATCCAGGCAGAATGAAGTTGTGAATATCAGATGCAGAAGGGAGGGGGGAGAATAACCCTAGAGAAAGAGTTTTAATAGCTTATAGGCAACACATGTCTGAGCCAGAGGAAAGCAAATTAGGAAAATGCAAACAAAATAAGCTTTCTTTTTTTTTCCCCCCCCCAGCCTTTCTTCCCTCTGGAGAGGGAAGGTGCCTTGCTCTTTAGTAAAACAAAAGGAAACTATTATTAACTACAATATAGGGCTGGGTTTTTCCTACTGTATGAGGCCTATGGCTACATACATAACAGGCTGATATCAGTTAATATCTCAAGTATAAGGATTACTTATAAATAGATAGAAAGTAACAGGCCAGATCCTTCTCCGCCATGAAACCACATGGCTCTGCTGAAGCCAATTCGGCTCCTGCCAGCACACAGGACCTAGGGAAATTCATTTCAGAGCAAAATAACTGAAGAAGGAGGAAAGTTGCTTTCCATAAAGTATGATTCTGATGACAAATGACCCAAGCACCTGCAAAATGTATTAACGAGGCTTCACTATGCAACAAATTGCACAAAAGCCAATTGAATTTAATATAAGGGTCATTCATCTCCTTGGCTTTTTGTTACTTTTTATTCAGCTCCAAATCTTTTCAAAACTCATTAAATGAACTATAATCAAAATTCACATTTCTGTACCTTTCCTTTTAAGTCTAAATCAGGACCCTAGTTCAAAACACTCCTAAGCTGGCTCAGCTCTGCTTCCAGTGCCAGCACCCATCCTCTACAAATACAAAGCTATGCAGGGGTTTGAAGATCACTTAGAAACAGGGATCCAAACTGGGATTTCTTGTGCAGGTGATGTCCACTTCACTTCTGCATTACCTAAAACATTGGCACACTCAGAGCAAATATGAAATGTTCACTCAGCTTTCAGTAGCAGGTCTGGAAAAGTAGAAGCAGCAGCAAGCAAACCAGGAACCCTCCTGAGCTCTGCTCCCACAGGTCCTGGGGAGAAGAGCTATCCTTGCCTTCTCACTCACAACTTTTGCCCTGCTGTTTGCCAACTGGCCTGTTACAATATTTAAGACAGATCCCAATTATAACCCGCACTGGATTGTAATGGTTTGCTCCCTGATATACTGAGCTGGTGGACTCCTAGTGCTCATCACTCCCATGGTGACACTGCAGCAGCAGAGCTTAGCCAGGCAGGACCCTGGATCATCCATTCCTCTACCCATCACCACTGCCCTCCTCAGCTGGCCAAATCCCTATCCCTCTGAATAGCTCAGGATTTGGGGATCTGCAGCCTCCTCCAGACAGAGCAGAGGCAGGACCGTGTGTGCAGCTTCCACACAGAGATCACCCTGATGTTGGTGGAAGCCACCAAGTACCAACAAAAGAGAGCTTGGCCCTGTGAAAAGAGGTGATGGGAAGGGAGCTATTCCAAGCGCATTGGAAATCAGGAGTTCCCCACATAATTCAGCAATGGAGTCATTGTGGATTATCTCACTGATAATTTAATTCCTCAAATTTATGCACCCATGTAAATCAGCACTGCTGCAATGGGGGCACCATATCTGTGCAAACGGTGCTGTGCTCATCACACACCCCAGCTTCCAGCTCATTTCCAGGTGCAATTCAAAACCATTTGGTACCACAAAGAATCATGAGCTTGCTCCATCCTTTCACCTGATCTCTGACAAGCAGCTTCTGTCTGCCCATGGCTTTCCCTGTCACTCAAGATTTGTCCCTTAAGAAATCCCAGTGAAACTACCCTCGGGTTCAGTCGTCACTGGTTAGGCCCAGAAATCCCAGTCCAAGAAAGCTTTTCAACTTTTCTGCCATCACTCACTGTGGTTGAGTGGTGACAGGATTGTCCCTTTTACAGGAAAATCCATGATTTCATTTTTTCCTGCCAGTCCAAACTGTAATGAAAACAAAAAGCACTGAAATTTCTCATGTCTCTCTTCCCTACTGAGTGAAAGGGAGTTGAGGTGGATGAAATAATGTTTCCTTTCCAATTTTGTTCACATTTTTCACTGAACAGTTTTTGGTTTGATGCTTATTTTTAACAAAAACACAAAAATAGTCTATTCTCTCACTTGTGCATTAATGAGACTAAACCACAGATTTCCCTTCAGACCAGTTCTTCTAAAATCGGTGAAAACAGGCTCATAGAGAAATTTCCAACTAAGTGCATTTGCATCTTTGCACGCTTGGCCATTTCCAGGGAAGTCAATAAGACAACACAGCAATTTAAGCACCTCTCTGGAGTGGAGCCACAGTACCTACACACTGTCCCTGTCTGTTTCATATTACAGCGATTGAGGAGTGAACAAGACTTCCATTACCAACAGAGAATTAAGGTTTGCTTTCACCACCCTTGATCCATTTGTCTGAAAGCATCCCTCCCTTGAATGCATTCTCCTTTAGAGCCATCTTTCCTCAATTCAAATTGCTTCTTAATTCCTCCTTTTCAAGCGCACCTGACTACAGGCTTTTCCTCATATCCATCAGTCCTTGCATTCACCGTAATAGTCTGCGTGAATGTTTGCTTATATTACCACTGCTTCCAAGTTATGCTGCCTCCACGTTGTACTCTCTGCTCCATCTCCATCTATTGCTTTACCTCGCTGCCCATCTGAGAGCGGCTGCACACACTTCTGCAAAGCGTTATCTCATTATTTCAATTCTATCTGCTAAAGCATTTGGAGAGACAGTGTATTAAAGACACTATATAAAAATAAATTGAATCGAGAGGAAATCTATATACCTAAAGTTGTAAAAAGGAATAGTCTCCGGTGATGACTCCATTTCCAGCAACGGCATTGTAACAAGCCGGAGTCCATATCCTGGCTGAAATTTAAATAGATCTGCTCAAATTGAGCAGAGCTGGCCAGGATCACATGGCTGGTGCTGTGTGTTGGAGAGCAGGGGCTTGGGGAGGCCTGGGAGAGGGGCACAGGGAGCAGGGTAGCAGTGCCATAGCCCAGCCTACCACCCTGCCTGGGCTCCTCTAGACCACCAGTCCACTAGCACAGCTTGCCCAGCTCAACTGGGAGCTGTAAAGATGGAGATACTGCCTCATTTAGCTGGTCCCCTGGGCATAATTTCCCTGTTTGGCACTCCCTTCATCACTATTGTAGCTGCCCACGTTGGTCACGGAAACACAGCACAACCTTCTTCCCTTTGCAATCTGCCTCAGCAAAGTAGAAAGACACAGTTCTTACACACAGAAAAGCAAGAGACTGGTGGTTTCAGATCCCTCTACAACCACAACATACTAAAACAAGTTCACGACTTGTCTAAATAACTATGAACCAAGAACTTGAGTTGGACAGTCAGTTCAACAGGGACCCAGGTGCAGGTTTCTGGGTTGCGCTGCCAACCCAGAGCTGAAAGAGGCTAGTGCAGCTCCTGGGTCTATAAGCAGAGGGGCAAGGAAGCATCTTATTTCTGCACTGCAGAAGACAGCTCTGCTGAGCTGTAGAGCAAAAAGTATCAGAGGTCGCAGTAAGGGCCTTAGCAGAAAACACAAGAAATCTCTGACAGGGTTGGCAAACTCACCCCAGAAATTCTGGGGGCACCTCCAAGTAAAATAATCTGTCTGCATGAAGGTGTGCATCATGGTCTTAGCTGAGCTATAGTCTGCAAGGAACCCAATTCCTGATTAACTTTGAACTCTCCTCAGTATCCCTGGGAATGTGTATGATACAGAGCTAGAAAGGCTGTGCCAGACTGGTTTGTTCTCATCAGAACACCCAGACCTTCACCAGTACGTGACACGGAAGAAAAAAAAAAGTGCCACAAACTTATACATTGCAAGAACCGGTCAAGTCATGGTCCAGATACTCCACAAGACAGGATGCGATCCATGGGGAAGGCTTTCTGCCAGCCAGTCCTAGAGCTCGTCTCCCTAATTAATTCAGCATTTGTTTGTTTGGGGGATGAAT
This sequence comes from Todus mexicanus, assembly GCA_013389965.1. Lineage (NCBI taxonomy): Eukaryota > Metazoa > Chordata > Aves > Coraciiformes > Todidae > Todus > Todus mexicanus. Next base: position 23,930 of record WEIS01083616.1, read on the forward strand.
CAACTGAAATGACATCTTTCTCAAGTTTTAAAAAAAAAAAAAAAAAGAGAAAGGAAGGAAATGTGACTTAATGACATGGGTTCCTCCACCCCTCCTGATTCAAAGTGTTCTTAATTCTGTTGTTTTGAGGGGTTTTTTGCAACTTCTAATGTTAGTATTCAAGCAAACTGAGGCAAACACTTGCCTCCCAGTAATTCAAATTAAAATGGGAAGAAGTAAAGCAGAATACTTCATTATACCTGAACCGAGGTAACTGTGCCACTTTCTCTGTTTAGAAAGATTGCTTTCCATTTTTCTTGGCCCTGGTTCAGAATCATCTCTCAAAATAAATACTCCCAAATGGAAGAAATATTCCCTCAAGACTGCACAGGGACTACCAGCACCCATGTAACGCTGTTGCAGAGGAGGAGGTACCTATAGCCAACCACAAAATGCTTCTAGCACCACGCACTTCCTGCCGTCCTGAAGAGCAGTGACTTAACAAGGTCTCCCCAGCATCATGTACTCTGTCTTCCCAAGATCTGAAGCCTGGTGCCCAGAATACTTTTGCCATTCTTTGACTTGTTCGGGGAACAATTAGTTGTTACGGGTATTGAATGACCCAGTTCAGTGTCTTTGCTCAGGTGATGAAATTCAGATCCTTGAAATGCTGAGGACCCCAGTGTTTTAATAGAAATATTAAATCTTCCAAACTGCAGTGAGGGAATTAGTGGAGTCAGCTATGAAGTGGCAAAGCATCTCTCCAAGAAAAGCAACCTTTGCAAGTCTGGATCATGGTTATTGCAAAACAACAACAAAAAGGAATAAACCAAATGTCTAGAGGAATTTCTCATCCCTATCTTCCTCTCTTTCCAGCTCATTATTTCTTTATAAGGCTCATTACTAGCAGGTCTGAGACTCAGGCATTGACCCACGAAGGCCTGGAGGGAAGAAAGCTTTCAAATGCTGTCAGACCTAGCTGGGCAGATTGGAGAGAGATGCAAAGAGGTAAGAGAGGTGACAACTGGAGGGACAGGTTTCCTGGGGCCCTGCATTGGAACTGGCAGGATCAAGCTCCACCAGCACATGCCCAGCTCTGCACAGCCTCAGCATTTCAGCTGCACTGGAAATATGATTTACCAGTATGCCAGACCCTGAATCCAAAGGGGATTTACTGAAATCCCAATGAAAAAACTTTAAATAAACTACGTTCAACAAACAATATTGGGCTTTTCCATAACCAGTCGCCAATTCAGGGGAAAGTTCTGCCCCAGCTGAATTCTGCTTATATCAGGACTGTTGTGCTCTGTTCTCATCCCACCCTACATTTTTGTGCATTCTTGATCCTTCCTCATACTCCCGACACTAAAGAAATCATTTTGGTTCAAGAAATTGGTCTGTCCGAAAACTAAAAGAGCAGGGGAGGCAAAAAGTGGGGAAAATAAAAAGATGGGACAGAGAGAGAAAACCAAGAGCTTTTAAGAAGCAAATCCCACTTTCATTTAGAAATATCACTGTGTTTAACTGTGTTGCTGCTTAGGTTCCTCCTGAGCAGCCAAACTCAGGAGCGATGCTCAAGCCCTTGCTTTGATAAGGCACCATGACCCCAACACTGAAGCCAAATGACTCTGCAGGTGCCCCTGCAGGACCACTTCTCTACCCTGACCTGGGATCCTGGGATTTGAAGATCTTTTTGGAGGATTTGAAACCTCCCAGAGGGTTTCCTCATTTTCTCTCTAGACCAGTTACTCTATTTCCTTGGCTGCATTTCCTCCTCACAATACGCCCTTACCAGCTTGTTTCAATCTGTGGTGTTGGTTCTCCCTATAGTGGAGCTTATATTTGCTTTTTTGCATTCAACAGCACACCACAGCCCTTCTTGCATCTCAGTTTTGGTTTTGCTAGCAAGTGAGGGGCAACACTTAAGTGAGTTTGCAGCTGAGCAAACCTTTCTGCTGTGAACTCTTGGGAGAGAATATTATCTCCTAGTGGTGTGTGAAATGCCTCAGAGAAGGAACCACAACAGGTTGGTGGAAAAACACTGTAATAAATAACATGCCTGATGGTCATAACAGGCAAGTGAAGACACACGACATAATCGGGGGATAATAAAGAATCTCACCAGGTTTTCAGGAGCATGAGACTCAGAGAGACACAGAGCAACAAGCCAGTGCCACTGCCGGGCTTGTTCCTCACTGCCAGGAGTGAAACAACTTCATTCCAGCCACTGAGAAGTAGTTTGTGAAAGCCTTGGATATATTCACTAGGGAGAAAATTACCTGTCAAAAGAATGATAAAGCCATGGTGTGCTTTGCTGCTGGAATCCATTTGTTCTGAGTGGTGATGGAGAAGAACTCAAGCTGCATCACGTTCCTCTGCTAAGTCTTTTTCTGCTGAAAGGATAGATGCAGGGGAAAGTATTCAAGAGTAACGTCCACAGTTACAGCACGGTGAGATGTGTTATTGAGCAGTTATTTCAAGAGCATGCAGACATGTTGCTTGGACTTAACCTTAAGTACAGCAATACAGAGGATTGCAAACCTGAACCCATAAGTAGCATGTACTTTGAAGGGACTGGAATGGCTCTTGGTGTGGCTGTGACATAGGAAACGTGTCACTCACACAAACCAAACCACCAGCAGGCATCACTTGCACTAGAAAAAAAAATCAGGGTAAATCACATCCATTTACACCATGCCCAAGAACATTTCTGTTTGCCTTGTAGATGTTTTTGCAGGCAGTCAGGATGGTTTCACAGTGTGTGTGATGCAGTCACAGCAGCTAGGGTAGAAGGCATTTTAAGAAGTCACTTGTTTCTATGTTTCTCCACAGCTTTAGCCAGTGATTCCAGAAAAATAAAAACCAAAGCAAAACTCCTCAGAGCAGGCAATAGGAGAGAAATGAAAACGCTATAATCATTCTTGCACGTGAGAAGAGTGATAAAGGAAGACCTACCTCTCTCCCCACCCTTCTGGGTGCTGATTTTCCAGCAAGGTCGCAGTAATAAGCAATCAGCTGATTGAAATGCCACATTTCAGCCAACCAGGAGAATAAGCGGACTTTCTATCAGGATTCTCCACAACAGAGCACTCATGATAAATGAACTGGGGAACAAGACAAATGAATATAGCCTACTATTGCGCATGGATTCATCAACTCAGGGAAAGCTTCTGACAGAGAAAGAGTGAAGGAAAAGCCTCTGCACAGGGAGCTCTGGTAGGAGGAGGCACACAGGAAGGTTGCACTGAGCTCTTAGGAAGCACAGGAGTTGAAGAGGAAACCTCTGTGAAATGGCTGTACAGAGGTGACCACAAAGCTATGGGATCAAAGTAAGAGTCTATTGAGCTGTGGTTGCTCAGAACTTGTGTTAGGCAGAAGAAACTGCATCACTTATATGACAGCTCCTTGGTGTCTCATCTTGACTCACTGATATGTGCAAGTTAATCAGACCAGCCAAGACAGGGTGGCTCTTGAAAACACATAAACCTATGAACAACTCAAGCGCTTAAGTTTTCTGCATAATCCTACTGTTCTCAAAGGTCAGCTCTAGGATGACAGGACCTTTACCCATAGATATACCATTTCTGCTTCCCACATACCATATACAGGATTAGTCTGTGGTACTTTCACCTGGTATAAACCACTTTTGAATCCAGAATCCAAAGATAACAACATCCAGGACTAGCAGCTAAAGTCAGCAAGGTTCAAACCAGTAAGAGCATGCAAATCACTTGCAGTCAGGGTAATTAGCCATTGAAATAGCTTACTAAGAGCTCTGTAACTCCATCTCAATCACATCTTCTTCATCACTGACACTCAAGAAAGCAGGAGAGGAGGCTTTCTAAAGGACACAACCAGCTTGACCAGCTGTCATGGTGTAGCCCCTATTGGCAGCTAAACACCACACAGCCGCTTACCCACTGCTTTGCCTCCTCATCCCTTCGTGTAGGATGGGAAGGAGAAACATAAACACAATTTCAACAGTACTGATAAAACTATATACAAAGTAAGCAATATAAACCAGGAAAAACTTTACCTATGTCCAAGATGCCAACTTTCCTCGCTCTGGCCACACTGAAGCAAGATGAAAACACCCTCTGGGCCAAGCCTGCCCCTATATAGAGGCAGGGCTCAGGGTGGAGTCCGATATCCCATTGGCTGGTTCGGTTGTTTATCTCAGCTGTGGCCCCTCCCAGCTGCTGCCCCTCCCAATCAATTGGGCCAGCAGCTTTTCGTGATAATTAACCAGAACCAAACCCAGGGGACCAACAAACACTGGGAGAGGTTCAGGAAGGAGTGGGAAACCTTTTTTAATGGGTGGGCCTAGAAAACTACAGGAGGCTTTACTAGCTCCTTAGTGCTGGTGACTCCCATCACGTCATTCTGCAGCGTCCAGCTACCAATGGAGCTAGCAAGGTGTCAGATTCAACAGGAGAGTACGAGAAGCCATTGAACTTGTCTCTACTTCCAGGACTAAACTTTCATTCGATGCCTGTGTTTCACAAAGAAATTTATATTCATATCATTGTAGTTCTTAGTGTGATTCCCCCCCACCTTATAATGTAAAAATAGCCTTCAACGAGACTTTGTTTAAAGCCGTGGAGTTAATTTTCTGTAATAATTGTTAACAGTTGGAATTTTTCTTTCTTCAAGCTCAAGGGAGAAGCATGGACAGATTTATTAATGGTGTCCCCCTACGTGATTGATGAGCTGTCAAATGGGGAAACTTCACACCTGAAAAAACTTGAAACAAGAACACTTACACCAAAAATAATGTCTGTGCCTGGTACCTCTGCAAGTCTCTCTGTAGTGACTTGTGTCCAAGCCTTCCCAGGGGCTTCTCTACCTCAGTAGCTCCTCTGTTGATTCAGTGCTGTGCTCTGTTCTTCTGTTGCTACAGAGCAGGATATGCTCATGGTGCTACAAATATAGTGATGGATGATGTGAGAGATTAGAGATAATCTCTGCAAAAGAGTGAACAGGTAGAGATGAGATTACCTCTTGGAATAATTGTCTTCGAGTTTCCTCCAACGCAAGCGTCCATCAAAGCAAACAGGACTTAGATGCATGATTTGCACCCATACACATAGTGATGCATGGATAAATCTTAAATATTGAGTACACCCCTCTCACCATCATTGGTAACGCGTACCACCTGATACCAGCCACACTGGGATTTCCCAGTCTCTAGAACAGGTTACATGTCTCTCCAGGCAGTGCTGGCAGCTCTGAGGTGAGGTTGGGCAAGTGAGAGTATGGAAGCCCTTGTCTTTTTTTGTCTGGTAGCCACCAACTCTCTACCTTGAAGCATCTGCTGTTTTATTCATTTCCCAAGTGCTGCAGGTATTCGGTATGAGCACTGGAAAGCCCAGGGCAGGCCATGGTGGCTACTAGATGACTCCAACAAGCTCAGCTAGATCAAAATCTTACAAAAGGGATCTGTAGGTGTTCTGGAAGGATGACTGTGTGGTTCTTAATTCATATATAAATGCCAGCCCTCATGTAGTCCAGACAAATGCACCTCTGGCATGTTGTTGCATTGATGAAGTCATGAACATATCTCCTTCCCACTGCAAAGGAAACCAGCAGCAGCACAAACAGAAGGGAAGCTTGTCCAATTGGAGGAAGTCAACAGAAAAAAGGTTTTGATCCCTTCCCTTATAGACACTGCACACACATGGCCAGTCAAACCAGGCTATGCACTGTGCCTCTCTCTCCTTTCCAACAGTGATGCAGCAATGGATAGAAGACAAGATGACCAGACTCCTCAAGAAACCTCTGGGTCTCAACTTCTGCCACTTTCTACAGACATTTGCTTCATTGATATATTGCTTCCCTGGAATATCAGGCAAGCACTTTCTTGAGGCAGCTGTGATGAATTTTTCGCAATACTACCCTTCTGCCTTGGTCAACAAGGTCTTATGGGACACCAGCACACTCTGAAGCACCAGGGGAGCAAGAAGGGTCTCTAGAGGTACCCAGGGTAACTACTGAAAGGCACAAGACCTTGCGAGCCCTGATAGGTGAAATGACGAAGCACTGGGAACCACCTCAGCATGTAATCAGAGTGGGGAAAAAGCTCAAGCCTTACCCACTGATAACAACTTCTGCTCCAACAGCAAAAATAATCTGTTTTAATAATCTTAATAATCTTTCTCTAGTATCCTTTGCCCATATGGCTGGTAATCTGGCTGCTTAGGAATGAATTATAAAAAAAATCCTCAAATAGGGATCTGATGGCTAAGCTCAAAGAAATTAGAGGCAGAGAAGCCCTAGCTGGCCACTTAGTCTTCCTTACTCTCCAGGCCTCTTTCTCATAGGGTCCTGCTGGGCTGGCATGACAGTGTCTGGTCAGACTCCTGAGTGGAAACCATGTCCTCTTCCTAGCTCTTCCTCACCCTTCCCTCACTGCAGACACTTCTCTTGCTGCCTCATTTCTCCTCCCACTTATTAAGACTACATTTTCTTCAGAACAGTGACTGTCCCTTACATTGACTTTACGCACTGTCCGATTAAACAGAGACCATGATTAGGGGCAGACCCTTCCTGTGCTGTGCCAACAGTGACAATGAAGTACCAAATCCTCCTCCAGGCTCTTGCAGGGCTTATTAAGGTCTTAGAGGAGATCTCACTAAAGTTTCTTCCCATTTTTACCTTCAATATAACACGTGGGCAAGGAGTGAGCAGATTCAGCTGTCCTCTGGTGCAAACCAGTACAGTCCACTGACTGCACTGTGTGACCCAGGTCTGATGAGAGGATCTGGCTGAGGCAGTTGGTATTTCTGGAAGGACGAAGCTCTTATCTATTTTTATTTATGAAGATTCATCCTGACCAAACTAGAGTCACCGTGGCAATACTGACACACAGAGAGCAATACTAGAGTGCAAGTGGGACCTTGTACAGAAAGCAGAGGCTGCAGAACTCTGGCCTGCTGGTGGTCTGCAATGGGCTTTTAATTTATTTAACCATTGGTAAACAGATGTAATCAACATAACCTTTCCAATCTCCTTTGGCACCACATCAGAGCCACAGGCAAGCTCCGCTGGGGACTGGCCGTCACATTGGGATGAGACTGTGAAGCCTTGAGGTTATGAGACCACTGCTGTGAGTTTTGCCCAAATCTTTACATGCCCAGTTGGTCTCAGCAAGACACCATTAACTTACAGAGGAAGAAGAAAGGAGCCCCATCTGGAGCTTAGAAAGCACAAATCTGCCATTCTCTCTTCGCAGGCTGGGGCTGTCTGAACAGAAGGTAAAGGTTGCAGGGAGATGCTTTCATAGGGAACAATGCATGGGAAACACACAGACAATACGCTTTTCTCTTTCAACCCCCCCTCCAACTATTTCTCTGCAAGAGCAGGTACCTAAAATCAAGAGGAAAGAAAACTGCAAGTTAGCAACTTCAATTCTACTATCAACAATTCCTTCCACACTCTTCTCTGAGCTAATAAATATTTTGCAGTATTGCACCAGTGCAGCCTTACCAAGTCCTCTGGTCAAGGGAAATAAAATCTACCCATGTGCTGATTTTATACTGCAGCAGCCAAAAGCATAAAACACACATTGGCAACAGTCAGTGCAGGTAGTGAATTACATAGTCTTACTCTTAGGGGAGCTCTGGGTGCAGGATTTGAAAGGATTTTGAAGAAGTAGACTGTCAAAAATGCTGAAATCTGAGTGTTTTCTTTCCCTTACAGAAGCT
>WEIS01083621.1:0-13345 GCA_013389965.1 Todus mexicanus
TTTGTACCAGATCAGTAGTGACAGAAAGTGTTACTCCTTGACAGCTATTCAATGGCCTATGTGAAATGATTTACTGGGTTTAGTCCCATTTCTAATGGACAAGAATCCACATTGAAAATGACATTAATTGGCATCCTTGTGTGGTAATACAAGCAGAGAGGCCAATGTCTAAGTGTTCTTGAAGACTTGAAAAAAAGACATCTGTCCTCTGGAGATGGTCAGTCACAGTCAGGGTTAAGGGCTGCTGGTAGAATTTGATAGTCAAAGAGCTGTTTTTCTTGAGAGATGTGTTATAATTACACTCCAGTTACACAGAAGATTGAAGTTTTCAGCATTACCATTCCAGATACGTTCACTTGAATCTATTTATTTCTGTAATTTTTTAGCTAAACGTGTTTTTTTCATAAATGCAGATGTAGATTTCTGTATCAGTAAATGCACAAAGGTCCACATCACAGAATGATTCCTGGCCTAGCAAACACAGAGACACTGGGAAGCTTACCAGTAATTTTTCTGCAAAATTCATGTATCTAGATGCAGAATGTACCCATCTTTTTAATAGGCTTTCCTACATACAATTCCTTTGTTGGTCCTTGTGTGTGTGTGTGTGTGAGTTTTGTTTGGTTTTGGTTTTTTAATCAAAATGGAAAATAAAAATAGATTCTAAATAGCTTATTCTTTTGTGCTGACACTGCTAGCTGGATTCTTACAGAACAGTCACTCCAGTTTAGCTTCCCACTTTTCTTTCCTCATATTTTGTTTGTATGCCCTTAGCAAGTCATGAAAGAGAAAACATCCTTCACTTCAGACAGAAGGCTAATGGTATCAGCATAAAGTTTAGCTAGTAGTCTGAATTTTTTATTGTCAAAATAATAAAAGCTTTGTACTTTTATAAACTGTTTTCAGATATTGCAACTCTCTTCACGTCTTTGTGTCGATTGCCAGTATACGGTGCTATTTGGACTTTATTGTTAACTGGTCAACCTGTATCCTGATTTGTAGTCTAGTTGCTAGAGCTAAATCAGGCACGTTTGACAGATGCCACCTCTGATTAGACTGTAATACAGTTAAACAGATTCCTCTGTGATGGCCCATTAGAAGCATGGTTGTGAAGAAATTACTGATCCATAAAGAACTGTCTGTAGTAAGCCACACTGGGCTTTTTATATCGCTTGCCTTTTTCAGTTGAGAAATATTGTCTGGTTCTTTACAATGAATGGATATTCAGCTTAAAAGTAGCACTAAAGAGTATAAAATAAAAACTTTATTAAACCATTTTATCTTTTATACTGCACTGGCTGATCTTTTTAAAGGAAACATTATAAACAGCTTCCAAAATAAAAAATGAAAGCCTCTTTAAGATACCTTTAGAGTTACTGTTCTAACATTAGAAAAGAATCCAAACAAAAATAACCACAAGCCTTAAGAAGAAAGTCCTTTTGTATTAAATTTTCTATCACTAACATATAAGATAGAAAAATAAAATTCAGGGGAAAAAAAGATTAATTTTGTACAAGAAAAACATTTTAAAATGAGAATAAACATACCTTTTTGAAAGATGCTTCTTCATCAGAACCTATTACAATCTTACCTACATTGTTACCAAAACTCTTCAAGAATGAACTTTAAATATTTCCCTGTAATGTCCAGAGGTGAATATGCATTTACTTTGAAAGAATTAAGTTCATTGACAAACACAAGACCTGTCATTTTAGGTTGAATAAATACTTTCAGCTTGAAGGAGGTACATGTGTTTTTCTGCTATTCACTATTGCAACAGTTTGAAACTGTTTACTTTTCTGTGAGACAAGAGCTGTAGAAATTAACCCAAACCAGACCTTAGCTATGTTAAGTCTCCACCATAATAAGTGTTGTATAAGCACTGAGGTATGGGATCCAAAGACAGCAATATTTCTTTTGGAGTCCCTGTGGAAAACATTAGAAAAATACAGGACTATTTTTCATTATTAGTTACCTTTCCCTCATGGTCCAAACACCAAAAGACAAAATTGTACATGTGTTCAAACACATACATAAAGACAAATGCATGTTTTACATATATTATATGTAGACAAATTATTTAATGGCTATTAGTTACTCAGATGAATTTAGAGCTCCTTTAGACTATTTTCTTGATACGGATCTCAAAGTTTATTATCAAGTCATTATTAAATAACCTATCTTTTTTTTTTTTTTTTTTTAAATTATTCTCCCAGCTGAAAGTTACAGGCTTGAGCATGATGACAAAATAAAGAAAAAAATGGCTTTGTATAGAGAAAATGTGTATGGAGACATCATCCTTTTTTACTTACTCTTTTTCACTAAGCTAGAATAGAAAACCAGGTGACACTGAGACACCTAGCTTGTATAGAAGGATAGAAAAATATTAACACAATTTTTACAAAGAATCAAATCCTATTCTAAATAATTATCAAAATCGTGTAGAAACCAGGTACAATCCTCCTTTACTGGCAGACGTTAGAAATTTGTTGAAGCTTTTTCACCCATAGGACTTCTCAAAAGCCTTTCTGAAGGATGCTCAGAATTGAGAAGTATTGTAGACTGATAACAAACTACTCAGGAGTTACGGATTTGGAAGGACTAGGAGGTCTCTTTCCCAGACACGCAAGTCTGTATTTCCTTTCAGACCCCACTGTTTCTCCACCTTCTGGCGATCCTTCAAGAAGGTAGCTTAGAAGATAGGCTTCATGCCTGAAAACCCTCAAAATCCAATCTGTTAAAGCTTTTCTGAAACATTTTGGATGCGTCAGGAGATAATTTGACCTTGTCAAGATGAAACAACAAGATCAATATCCTCTACAGAAATTCAAAATTATAGCCTTTCAAAATTATATTACACTAATTCCTTTTAAGCCATGCCCCAGTAAATTTTCATGACATGTTTATTAAGTACTAATAAAATTAACTTTTTTAGAGTGTTCTTCAGGATTCCTGAAAAAATGGTATTTGAGATATTACTTCTTCCTGCAACTTTAGTTGTCAAAAATTGTTAGAGAAAACAAATAGTACTAAATCATTGCCAGTAAATGTTGTGAAACACTTAAATGACTGTTCATACAACATAATATGGTTTCAGAGTAATAATTTTACAGTACTTTTGGAGATTTTTTTCACTTGCATATCTTCTTCACTAAAAAAAAAAAAAAAAGACTATTTTAGCTTATTTTTATTTTTGTGGATACAATGCTAACATACATTTTAACAAGGTCATTTTTATGTGCTAAAATATTTATTAAAAATGCTTTTAAACTATAAAGTACCATGCTATCTTACCTGAGAAATAAAATCGCTACATTTCAAAAATAAGCTTTGGCCAGACTTTTTCAGAATGTAAGTTATCTGTACGGTTCAAGAGATGCACTTTACAAGTTAATTTCTTTCACATTTTGAATGTTCAGGTAAAGCAAGCAGGTGCTTTAAACCAGGAATTTCCTGTTGAGTTTTTGCATATTTAAACACATTTAAAACTTCATGAAATCTACTCCTTTAAATCAGGGTGAAGGAGCAAGTTGTGACCTGTCAATTCTTGTTATATCAGTTACTTATCATTAGTTGGAAAGTATTTTGGATTCAGTTTTATTTATTTATTTTTTAATGGAAATTCTCCTAGGGAGAGGAAAGCATTCTGTTCGTAAATTCTGGTATCTTGGACAACTAACAAAATCCTTTCAAAACACCTGTGCTTAATTGTCTGTGCTAATTTATTGAGAAACTCCATATAGCGGTATTCAAAATACACCAGTTGTTTGAGCATGGGCTGCTCTTGTGTTGAATTATTATTTTTGCCAGAGTGATATCAGAACTTACAGTTAAGGAAAAGAACCCCACTAAGTTGGGTGCTATAGTAATGAGTATTAAATTNTCTCCTGGCCCGAGCAGGGATGTCAACCTGTGGGCGTTGCTCTCGCAGAAGAGGACTCACAACAGAGCCAAAAGCCACTGCGAGAAGAAATGTGGCAACTCGGAACTCCTGTGCAAACCCAAGGCAGTGCAGGTCTCTGGCTGCAGGGAGGGCCTGGCTCTGGCACTGGTACCGGTGGGAGGCAGTGCCACTGCCTGTGTGCGATGTGAGCAGATTAAGGATTTGCTCAGCCAGTGGTGGAGCTGAAAGAGGAGGTGGAAAGGCTCAGAGATTGTGAGAATGAAATAGATCGGTGGAGCCATACTCTGAGGTAAAGGCAGCAGGATGAGGCTCGACAAGAAGCAGAGGATCCCCTTCCCTCCTGTCACCAGGCAGAAGGGACGAAAGGAAAGAGAGGGAACGGGTACAGGTCTCTGCTCAGGGAGGTAGTGGAGTTCTTCTAGGACTTACACTGGCTATCAGTAATTTTGATAAAAGGAACACTGAGAATGGGTTGAAGTTCAAATTAGCAAAGCAGAGAATATAAAAGGAAGAATATTTCAGCACAAATGAAATTCAAAGCTGGCGATAGGACATTGGTTTGTGGTCTCACTATCCAAAGGGGTCACAAGTATATATCAAAATCTATCAATTTCTATTGACAAATGTAAATAAAATCAAATTTGGATAAGAATTACATGCTCAAAAAATCAAATAATTTGTAAAACAGTGGCATATTCTGGTTCATTGTAGTGTCTCATATGCCTCACTTACGGCCAGAGACTCACTGGTAATACTTACACAAACCAAGATTAAGTGTGTTCATGCAAAGCAAGATACAAGATTTATTCACTGATTGATTTGATTGATTAAGATACTGACAGAACAGACAGTTATGGATGAGTTGTAGGTACAGTAATGGAAAATTCAGAGGGCACAGGCTCTGTGAGAAAGTGAATACTTCTACAGCAGCTCCTAGTGATGATTTTAAAGAATGACATGCTTTTTTCAAAAGAAAGTTGTAGATCTGTATGATGAAGTGCACAAAACAGATTGAAACAATATTTCTTGAACATGGAACTTGAAGCTGTTCCATACACAATTGTAAATGATTTCTGTTTGTCTTTCAGAACTGCAAAAATTTTGGCCTTGTTTCTGTCCTTATAGAGATATCAATCACAAGTTTCAGATGATTATCAGATCCCACGCCATGGAAGTCCCCAGAATTTGACTATCTGTGAAGAATGCAGCCAAAGCTTGCAACATAACTCAAAAACATCAAAAGCAATTTATATGCATCACAACAATGTCCAATTCTGTAATAACTATAGTTAAAGACTTTTTTTTAGGTGGGAAACATTACTGAGGTCTGAGATTTAGTCCAAGGGGTGTTACCTACAAAAGTAATTGTGCAGAACTGGACTTAGGTGTTGAAATAGAAGTAGAAAATAATAAAAAATGTCATAGGAGACAAGAAAGAAAGTATTCTATCTAAGAGTAAGTCCTAATGCTTTGGCTGGTTTTATGGGTTATAGGTTAATCCATCTCTCCAAGCAGATTCTCCTAGAATGTAGCCTCACATTTGAGTTCTCTACATAAGGCTATTCTGCAAAAGGTGAAGAGAATGAAATTCTCGCTTTTTCAGCAGCAACATTAACCCAGATTGATTTTAGGAGAGAACTGAGGGGATGAGATCTTAAATAGTTGTAGTTTCCTTGCACACCACACTGGCTGCTTATAACCTCATCACATTCAGATCTCCTTGACAACACATATGACTTCAGGTATCTGAGAAGAAATGTGTCAGTCTCCTTTTCTTAGACTGTGCCTGGAGTTTGTAGTCTAGTGGGGCACGCTGGCTTTTACCCAAGAATTTTAGGTGCATACTGGTGGAAAATTAATGTAGAATTTCAATACTGAAGTTCATTTTCTTCTAGTCATAATCTGATCAGAAAACAGAGGAATATTGCATGATTCATGTGCCGTATAAATAAAAATAACTGCATCTTCCAGAGCTGAACACTCATAACAAACTACCTGTGGATGAGGCACAGAATAAGAATCATTTGCGAAAATTACTCAGCAAATAAATTCAAATAAGAGATGCATTTGTGAATGTAGTAATCTGCTCACTGACAACTGGCGAACAGAAACAGAGGCAAAATTTGTCAGATAAATGACACATTATGAATTATTCACTCAGTTTTGCAACACGTTGATTACACTGTGTAATCAAATACTGTGCAACTCATTTAACCATTGGGACTAAAGTCTTGAAAAGAAACATGTTTTCATAGCACACTATTAAGATGAGGATGAGGACAGTTTGTGAAACAGCTGGCTCTACAGATTTAACTCTTTCAAAGATTTGTTTCCTCAGTCTGGCTCACTTGTCGTGTAAGTCACAACGATGATCATCACAAAGACCACTTTTCATATTTTAGTTAGACTGTTTTTATCTTTGTTTATGTACTGTATTTAGTGTTTATTTTATTTTAACTGGACACCGATTAATGTGCCAAAGGAAATCTTTGGCAGGAAGCCTCTGTCCTCAGTGCACATGAAAATAAATTCCACACATTTCTGGAGATAACCTAGTTCATGTTAACATTGACATATCATAAGATAACTGTACATTAGGCATAAATTTTATTCTTCCAATATGAATCAAATGTGAGCATCATCACGCAGCCAGCAGAAAGGTAAGTAAGTGCAGCTGAAGAGTATAGAGAAACTATATATAGTAAGGGAAAAGCAATGAACAGACACAGGGCAGAGAGGACAGAAAATGAAGCTCTATAAATGTATCCAGAAAATATGATGGATTGGAGACACATACCCTTGTAAAATGACTTGAGCATCACCTCTGTCCCTGAATGACAATCAGAGTCACTCCAGTGCTAAAGGAGGAATACGAATGGACCATCAGACTGCTATGAGCTGCATGCACAGTGTGACAAATAGCATGATAAAGTAGGTGCTGAGATAAGTTTACGCTGCTCTTCAAGTGTAGATCAAAATTTAAAAGATCTGGAAAGAGGTTTTCTGCAAGTATAGCATCAGTTCATTCCTCATAGCAGAAATAAGAGAGTCACCAATTTAAAGTATTTTATAGCGTGTTGTGCTAAGACAAACATTAACAAGGAACTCAAGGAGTCTTACCCACTTCATCTGACTTCCACTAAAACAGAGTATATGATTATTCTGTACTTCACCATTCAGAGACATTACATGAGATGCAATATATACCTCTTTCTGCACATTTTTAAGTCTGGTGTCATACTGCATATCATTAAGTCATCACTATTAAAACCCTTGGTAACATTCAGTGTGGAATCACAGGTATTATTGTGCTGGGAGAAACTGGAATTTTTTTTAAGTGAAACTTGAATTTCCATAAATGTACTGCAATGCTTTTAACTATCTCAGTATTTGCATATGCCCTGAGCCTTGAAAATGTAAGAAAATAAAACTTTGGCTGTCAAATTAACAGTTAGCATAGGTTTATGCTGTGGGGACTGACATCAGTTTATGTGTACTGTTATCCTCATGCAACAGAAACAGTTCTAGTTAGCATAATTTTAACAGAAGCTCAATCTTAAAGATGGGCTGATTGTTCCCGGTTCCCACTGCAGTCAGCAGGAGCCAAGATATAGGTACACATGGCCAGAACATTCAGTATAGAATAGGTCTTCAATCAACAAAGAGAAAATATAATAAAAAATATGGCTTATGTTCAATGAACTTTGTTGAAATATATCCTGAAATTAGATAACAGCTTTGTCTGAATAAAGAACTTCCTGTTGAAGGACTTCAGAGGCCTTCAGAAGATACTCATTGTGATAAGATTAAATAATTCATTCCTACGAAAAGATAAGGAAACTATGTTTATGCCCATCTCAGCTCTATATCATAACATCCACTATAGAATAAAATTTTCTTCTCTTCTATCTTAAAATGTTCAATGACCTTTCAGGCTAAAGGGAAGTAACCAAGTAAATTCAAGTTCCCACAACCTGAAGATATCCTGAAAGCTAAATTGACTGTATTACCATTTCTTTGAGCTCTTATGTCCGAGTTTGAGAATGTGTAACACAAACTGGATCCCATTCCAACAAAATATAGTGAATTTGAGATTAATCTAACATCATAATAAATCTAAAGCAAGGAAGAAAAGATGGCTTGAAAATATTAATGAATACCGTTGATAGGGCCCATAACAGGTAGAACAGTGTTTGGAGTGCAAGCAATCTAACACTGGGTTAGGATTTCTATTCAGTGAAGTGGTTCTGTTAAGAGGCAGAAAAACTTTATTTCCTTCTCATGAATTTACTTTGTTAAGAAGCATCTTGAAAGAGGTTACTTATATTAAGTTTGTAGGGACGGGTTTTGGTAGCATGGGGGGCTACAGTGATGGTTTCCGTGAGAAGTTGTTAGAAGCTTCCCCTATATCTGATAGAGCCAGTGCTAGCCAGCTCCAAAACAGACCCACTTCTGGTCAACACCAAGCCTATCACAGACAATGGTATTACCTCTGTACCATTATAAGGGGTAAAAAAACATGCTATGGAACTGCAGCTGGCAAGAGGAAGACACCACTGCAGAAGCCAAGGACAGTAAAGAAGGAGGGAAAGGAGATGCTCCAGGGATCACAGCAATAATTCCCCTGCAGCTTGTGGTGAAGACCATAGTGAGACACGATGTCCCACTGCAGCCCATGGAGGTCCATGGTGGAGCAGATATCCACTTGCAGCCTGTGGAGGACTGTAGCCCATGGGAAGGACTCACATTGGAGAAATTAATAAAGGACTGTCTCCTGTGGGTAGGATTGCATGCTGAAGCAGGAGAATAGTATGAGGAGGAAGAAGTGGCAGAAACAACATGCGATGAACTGACTGTGACCTCCATTCACTGTCCCCCTGTGCTAGTGTTGGGGAGGAGGTAAGAGAAAATTGAGAGTGAAGTTGAGCCCAAGAAGAAGGATGGGTTGCAGGGTGGAGAGGAAGGTGTTTTAAGATTTAGTTTTAATTCTCACTATCCTACTCTGGTTTGATTGGCAAGAAATTAAATTAATTTCCCAAAGTCAAGTCTGTTTTGCTTGTGATGGTAATTAGAGAGTGATGTCCCTGTCCTTATCTTGACCCACTCAACTTCCTTTATATTTTCTCCCCTTTCAGGGTGAAGAGGGAGGTGATAGAGTGGCTTTGACGAGCACCTGGTGTGCAGCCAAGGTCAACCCACAATAGTAGTCAAAAAAGGTAAATGCTCAACAAGTGAGGAGAAGAACATACAGAAGGAATAATGAACATTGTGAGAAGCAGCAATTTAAGTACCAGAGTGTACTGAGGGAATATCTTCCTGCTCCTAGTCATTTTTGAGAGGAGTTAATGAACAATCACTCAGAAATATTTCTCAGTGTGCTGTCTGTGGGGATGTCCACATGCCTTGTTGAAATGGATCAGAAGATTGGGTTGAGAGTCAGGCAGTGTGTTTGAATGTATTGTCCCAGACTGCCTATTTTGAGATGGTGTTTGCCTCAGAACTGATAATGCTAAAGAGGATGGGACTACAAACATCCTCTGGATTAAGTGGTTACCAAGGGATTAACCCCTCAGTGTGGACCTGGCCCTGCTGGGACTGCCTCAACATGAGGCCGGGGTGTCCCTAGAGCCACTCAGAGCAACTGCATCTACCTGGGGGGTATGAAAGGCTCCCACATAGCTACAGGAAGGGAGCAGGAGAGTGGGGTGCGTGTGAGTGCGAGAGTGTTTGGGATTATTTAGAAAAGGATGTTTAAGGGTTTGCAGGTGTTTAGCATTGTGTCTTATCTGATATATTTGCGATATTGACATTGAATGCATAGTTCACTGATGGCTAGTTAACCACATGTTGCTAGTAAAACAGTGAACTGCTTCAATCCTGTTTTGATTTAAATCATGCGAACTGAGCAGTTTTTGCCTGAGACACTGTGTAAATAATTTTGGACGGACCTGTCAGACATTCACTATATGCTATAACATTCAAGATCTTAGGGAGAAGATGATAAAGGCATCTGTCATACACTATCCTTCAAGTTGATAAGGACAGTGATTGAAGAGAGTGTCAGAAATGCAAATTGTCTGTGGAAAGCAGAATTCATGTTGGTATCAGAACTGTACAGGGAGCTTTACAGAGAGCTCAGAGAGCTCAGTACATTAAGGTCATGCGGATGCTCACCTTACGCATTTCCATATCTTAGTCAATTTCTTTTTTTTAACATAGTACTAAAGTCTAAATTCAAATTTTTAGTTTACAAATAATTATAAAACTCCAATAATAAAATGTTACAGCATTAAATATTTATTTGATAGACACCTTAGTTGTTGAATTATTTTCTGTGCAATAATCATCTTTCTCTTAGAGTATCTTTTACATGCCACTATACGGATCAGAGACCAGAGCTCACATATCCGAGATCTTGCAATTATGACAATAATTATTTTACAAGCTGAAATCCTGAAAGTAAATATTCTGCGGGAATTGGCTGTTTCTGAGTCAATTCTTGATTTATTTTAGAAATCAAAGGTGAATACATTTGGTATTGTATTTACCTATACTTGTTTCTAATAAAGTTTATATTAAAACAATAATATACAGTAATAATTAAAACCAAAAATTGTATGTTCATTTAGGCTTTGTGGATTGGCATAACAACACTATTGTCAGCTTTTGCCTGATAAGCCAAGACTAGACTGGAAAATTTGTACGTGAGGACTGAGATACATTGGAAGAACTACATATACACTTGGCAGAATAAAAACACAGCTAGTATCTGGCTCTTAGTAATAATGTTACTCCTTCACTTTCCCAAATATTAAATTTATGCAAAGCACATTTTATTTAAATGAGAAATGCAAATTAGTGGAGCAGAAGAACATGTAAACCATTCTGTTTCAACTGGAAAACATATTTGAAACGATGAGAGTGAGTTTCAAGTATTATCACTACGTGAACAGTAGTAAGATTGTGAAAAACATTTTTGCTTCTACAAATATATCAAAGCATGATAAAGGCTTTTTTGGTTTATTTTTCATTGGCTATGTTTATTTTATTAGGATTTATGATGGTATTTACATTAGAAGAACTTTTATGCATGGTAACGATGCTTCAAAAAGAAGAATGGATTTGCTGAGAGATAACAGAAAAGGAACCTACCTTAGTTTGTATGGTTCAGTGTAAGTTTTGTGCCTTGTGCGACAGAATAGTATATAACATGTGCAACCTTCTAGCCTTCTCCATCATGTAAAGATTCTTTCTTGACAGTAACAGCTGCACATATACATACATAGAGTCAGAATCTTTAAATGTATACTTGAACTGCCACTTCTTTTCCTTAAATGAAAATGTAGAATAAAATCTGTGCTAGTATGCAATAACAATTGAAGTAGTCTGAACTTGTGTTATATAACCCTATTTCCAGTTGTTTACAGCAATTTTAAACTCGAAGCACCTGAACTTCAATTTTCTGTGCTAGCTATCTACTTCAGGTTGATTTGGTTGTTTGTGGTTTTTTGGGGGTTGGTGGTTTGTTTTTTTTTGGTGGAGAAAAGACTGTTGCTTTTAATGACATGGTTAAGGAAAATATTGCTTGCGTTTGTTAAAAAAAATCTGTTTTGCACTTACAGACTCTGAGCAGCTAAATATATGAGGAAATTGTGATTCTGAAGTACAGATTGCATTCAAAATTTCTGTTTGCTTCAGCATGTGCATTGTATTACTTTATTTGTTTCTGATTAATAACCATTAATATGTATTAAAATAATTTTTCTTGCTATTTTAAAGATGCATGTTCTGTGTAGATCACAATACACAATATGGTTTGCAGGATTTATATCAAAAACTCATCCCTTGTTTATTCTATATGATACATGGTGAGGCATGTAACTTATTCATATTATTAAAATTTTAGTTTAAATCATGTATATTCTAGAAGCAAGTTTTCCATCAGCCCCAGTAATCGTACTTTGATATGCATAATAAAGTTGTTTCAGAGGACACAGACTGTATTCCTTTAAGATTAGTTTGAACTGGGAGAAGCATTCCGGGAATGCACCTACTGCGCTCCAGCCAGGAACTAGCACTGCATCTGTAGGATCAGACTAGAGTTGCCTGGAAGTAAATGCTGCTGAAATATATTTAAGGTTGTCAGCTACTTGACACCAGCTTTTTCATTCTTCAGACCCAATTCTGTTGCAACACACTGTTTACTAACATAGATATAATCAGTGATTCATGTAAACCTTGACCACTTCCCAAATTAGCCTAGAAATTCTTCCTTAGGAACTGCTGAAATGAGTGCTCAGTTACAGTTCTTTATTTGGAAAAAAAAAGGTATTAAAAATTTTAAGATAAAAATATTGTGAGACAAGAACCCTCATAAATAATTTCCCTTAGTCTGAGATCTTCAGTACAAAATGTCAGTATTTAAAATTTTGATGTTTTCCTTGATGATATACTTATGAGGAAATATGTTCTACAATCCTTTTTTATCTTAATTTTTGAATGTATGTTTGAATATACGAATCCATGAACAGGAAAATAAATCTGAATATGTACCCAAGTATACAAAACATATTTCATTCTATGAGCTTTACAGTGAGGACACACACGTTAACTATGTGACTGTGCAACAAAAGCAACTCAGACTTCATTGATAACCAATACTCACAACAGTTTGGAAATAAGACCTGGTTTGACAATCATTCACATAAAAGTATTAAAGACTTTTAGTGAATGCAGGATAATTAAATTTTAAATTTACAAAAGAATGTCAATTGTATAAGATTTTTCTATTATACTATTTAAAATTAGTAAAAGTAAAACAAAGTAGGTGATAAGAAATTAAAAATTCGTATTTACTTGATCCTGAAAAAAATCAATTCACTGTTACATCTCTCCACACAATCTTTCAGACTGCCTCATTCTTATTATGAATATGTCTCAAAGGTTCTTGTCACCTTTCCAAATTACTCTTTATCCCTGTTTTATATAACAGTACAACAGTACCAACGTAACCTTTTTATTTCCTTCCCCATGTAGGGTTTGTATCTTCTCCATACTGTGCCATAGTTCTGAAAGGGTTTTTTCGATCTGTAGGGCAGGATCTCACAACAACCTCCAGCTAATCCGCTGTACCTGCTACATGAACTGAAAGGATATAAAGGAAAGGAACTCCAAGTGTTCTTCATTGTTAATCATCATGAATATTTTCTTTTCCTGGAGGCATGTAATTGCTAAATTATTCTAAGGAAAGTTGTCATGAACCCATTAAAACCAAACCACCAATTAGTGTCATTTTCTGGATTTCTTATTGATCCCTTGCTTTTTGACCATTTAGCCTGTAAGTTTCTAAAGACGTGGTTAATGTCTTTTATAGCTCACATTGCAGTTGCCACAGGATAGTATTTACCAGGCAGTCATAATAAATAAATAAATGAAGAAAAA
>WEIS01083623.1:0-12624 GCA_013389965.1 Todus mexicanus
TTCCTCTTTCTGTATATTGCCATTTCTGTGGAACTACTTTTGCTTTTAACGAAATGGAAGATTGCTGCTTCGTTGAACTCCAGATGTTCTGGCTGAGCAAAGGGTATTCCAGTGCCTCTGTCCTCATGCACAGCTTGGGCTGAAAAACCCAGTCAGGATTGTTTCCTGGCAGTGTGGAAAGGGAGGTGACACAGCCATGGCACCTGCTCCTACCAGGGACATGACTCTCAGGCAACCATGCTGCAATATGAGGATGGAAGCAATATGTTTTTAACCAAAGAGTAAGTTCAGCATCCTGAACCTTCACCGAATGGGCCCATGCTCTGTTTCCTGCACACGTCTGACTTTGCAGAAAAAAAAAAAATCTGCTTTTTCACAAGCTTGTAGATAGTTTTGGAGTAAGCAACAGCACATTTAACTTAATGAAGAAAGGAATCCTCCAGTTAGCTGAATGTCAAGCGCCTGTATTTGCAAAGTAGTATTTCCTCAACTCATATTTTAGCATTCAAAAAAACCTGGCGCTTTTACCATGCTAGACCCTCGCAAATACTTGAAGCAGTGTTCATCTGTGGATTTATATCCCATTTACAAATGACGAAATTATTGTATCTCTATCTTTCTAATATAAATAATTCCACTTTCTGTAATGTGTAAGGTATTACAAATACTGTAGTATTCTAATGCAGATATTAATATCTGAATATCTAACAGGGAGCAATGTAAAAAAAAAAAAGCTTTACTGGAGTTTGCATGATAAAATGTAGTAGTTTACAGTAGTAAATATTTATATTAGTATTTTATAGTACCTAATGAATTGCTATATGAAATCCCACTACTTGGATAGCTACAGATAATTTAAAATGATATGTTAGACTAAATGTAACACTGGTAAGGGAGAGACATCACAAGAGCTCCGAGGTAAGATTTACATTATAAACAGACAAAACTTCTCTGGAACTTTGTAAATTCTGGAATTTACTGAAGACTTGTAATAAAAATTACTTATATAATCCTGAATTTACACAAGACATCTCACTTTTACAACACTAATTTCATTACGCCTGTCTCTTCCTAAATTTAAGGTAGGAATCATTTTTAACTACATCTGTATTGCCAGTAATGACTAGTGCTTATAAATTATTTATGTTGAAATCATATTATATTTCATTGTGCATTAGCAGTGAATTCATGACCGGCTGATCAGCTATTAAGAAGTAATCAGAGAATTGGTACTTGGGCCTTTGACACAAGGGGAAGGTTTCTCTAAGAATCCCTTCAGGGATTCCACAGAAAGCCACTTTTCAGCTGAGTCCCTTGTTATTTTATCCACTATTATTCTTCTTCTGAAGCGGAAAAAAAAAAAAAAAGCAATTCCAAAGTGATGTTTTCTTCAGTAAGTGGTTTTATGTAACACAAGCACATTTGGTGGATTAACCAATCCGTTTTCTGCCTTTCCTCTCTGTGCAAGTTCACTGTTGGATCAGGTTGGTTCCTCATCCAAACTGCATCTTGTTTGGGTGAATCTCCCCTGCTTAAATGCTGCTTTATAACCAGGTATTTCTAGCTGACTATAGATTTGTTCACCTCAGGGACACATACTCACTGTAGCAGCTCTAGGCTATCATATAGACCTTTCAGGAACCTTGACCATCTTTCTTGTCTGCCTGGCATTTGCAGTAATACTGAGAATTGTGTCTTCCTGGCACTGCAGATTAATGAGAAAAGGTATTCTGAGGACAAGACCACATTTGCCCCAAACCAGCAAAGCTGTGCTAATGGAAAGGAGCAACACATCTGATAAGATTTGCACATCTGCCCATGCCTGGAATTTTGCAGCCACGACTATGTCCCAGCAAGTAATTTCAGAGCATCTGAGGAAGAAAGGACCCAGGTGGCCACTGAGGGCAGCCAGGCAACCTTGGGAGGAGATATCACTCTTACCAGCCCAAACCGAAGCCAAGCAACAAGACCCTACGTATACTCTCTGCATTTCACACTCAGCCACCACTGTGGAAAACAAAAAGGAAAACCAGCATTAAACATGCAAAACAAATGTACTGGGTGATTAATGTTCCAGGTGCTCTGGGGCACCACCAGCTTTGGCAGGTATGAGCTGCCCAGACTAATTCTTCTGTTTGGCTTCCTTTTCTTCACTAAAAGTGTTCAAAATAGTGCTAGAGAATTTAGGTTGGTTCGGTGTATGCACACACTTACATATTTAAGTTCATCCTCTAGGCCTTGCATCATCAGTAGAAAGAAAGAGGCATTTCTAGGGCACCAGTCATCCCACCTTCAAGTAGACAATTAACTCAGCTGAACAAGAGCTTATCTTTCTGCACTACTGAAACAAACCAGGGCAGCTGAGATACTGAAGCTGAGAACATCTGAAGTTGGGTGGAATGAATTCCGCCCCTTATTTTAAAAGAATTTGATTACTTTGCTTAGCAAACCCCACGGCTCTCACCAAGCTTCCTCTCCTTTGCTCTTCTCCCATCCTTTGCAACTTCCCTTTATTTTTCTGCCTGGTTTGTGCCCTCATCCTTTTTCAGCTAATGTAACAACACCACAGAGTCCTTAAGAATGGCAGCTCTGCTTATTGCAGTGGGAGACAGAGAAAGATGAAAAGCAAAAAGCATCAAAATAAAGCAACGAAATAAAACGACATGCAAAAACTCCAAAGCAGCTTTATCAGCACCCTCAGCTTTAAAAACTGTTATTTCATAAGAAACCTGCCTAAATTATGCTGCAGATATGATCTGAAATGCATAGATATTGTAAGACTAAATGCAGAAGCAGTCTGCTCTCCTGCAGAACACTAAAATGCCGTATTTATAGCCAGGACCCAGAATGGCTTTACAAAAAAGGAGATCTAATAAACAGCAGAGAATATAACCAGCTTTCAGTTCTCCAAGTATGAAGGCTTTCCTTCCCCATGCAAATCTGTCATGCAAATCATGGAGAACAATTTTGATTTGCCTTCTGCATGAACATTTTGGAATTAATCAGACAGACATGTGAGCGTTGTGGATGTTGGACATGCTGTGCCACTGTTCCGGTGGTTTTAAATTAATAGTATTATATTGCCTTTTTCATGATGAAAAGATTTAGCTGAGGTTTTTTGCACAGCTTTTCAATCTCACATCCTTGAACATCAAATGTCAACAAGGCTTTTATGTAAATATCACAGAATAGTTGAGGTTGGAAGGCACTTCTGGTGATCATCTAGTTCCTACTCAAAGCAGGAACAGCCAGAGCAGGATGCTGAGGGGCGTATCCGATTGCAGTTTGAGTATCTCCAAGGATTTAAAACTGGCAACTTGTGCCAGTGTTTGATCACTCTCAGAGTGGAGAAGTTTTTTCATATGTTTAGTTTGAATGGAATTTCAGACATTGCAATGAGTGTCCACTGCCCCTTGTCTTTTCACTGGGCACTGCTGAGAAGAGCCTGGCTCTGTTGTCTTTACTATCCCTGAGTAGGTGTTTACAACCATTGATAAGACTGCCCTGAGCCTTCTCTGCTCGAGACTAAACAGTCCTGGCTCTCTCAGCCTCCTCATATGAGAGATGCCGCATCCCCTCAGTCAGTTCCACAGCTCTTTTCCAGACTTGATATGTATGTCCATATCTCTTACTGGGGAGTCCAAGACTGGACCCATGACTCCAGAAATTTCTCATCAGGGCAGAGCAGACGGGAAGGATCCCCACCCTTGACCCAGTATAACCCAGGAGGCTGCTGGCCTTCTTTGTGGCAAGGGCACATTGCTGGCACATGTTCCACTTAGTATTCACTGGGCCTCCCAGGTCTTTTTCTCCAAAGCTGCTTTCGACCTTGTTGTTGCCTAGCTTGTCCTGGTGTCTAGAGTTGTTCCTCCTCTGAGGTAGGACTTTAAACCTCCTTTTGTTGACTTCATGCGGTTTCTGTCAGCTCATTTATCCAGCCTCTCAAGACAGTGCAACCATCTGGTGTGTCAGCCAGTCCTCCCAGGTTTGTATCAAGTTTTACAAACTTGCTGAGGGTGCATGCTGTCCTATCATCCAGGCCATTAATGAAGACGTTAAACAGTATCGGCCCCAGTACTGACCCCTTGGGTACACCACCAGTAAACTGGCCTCCAGCTGGACTTTGTGCTGCTGATCACAACCCTCTGGGCCCAGCCATGCAGCCAGTTTTCAGTCCACCTCACTGCCCATTTATTCAGTCACCAGTTTGTCTATGAGGATGTTATGGGAGACAGTTTTGAAACCGTGCTTTCAGCGTCAGTAAAAACAAACATCCACTGCTGTCCCTTCATCCTCCAAGCCAGTCATTTCAACATAGAAGGCTACTGGGGTGGGGGTAAGGCACAATCTGTCCTTTGTAAATCCACACTGACTACTTCCAATCACCTTTTTGTCTTGCATGTTGTTTGGAAATGGTTCCTAAGAGGATTTGCTCTGTCACTTTCATGGAGATCAATGTGAGGCCGACCAGCCTACAGTTTCCTGCATCTTCCTTCTTG
Source organism: Todus mexicanus (assembly GCA_013389965.1). Classification (NCBI taxonomy): domain Eukaryota; kingdom Metazoa; phylum Chordata; class Aves; order Coraciiformes; family Todidae; genus Todus; species Todus mexicanus. The sequence goes on from WEIS01083623.1 coordinate 4,500, forward strand.
CCCTTCCTGAAGATAAGAGTGACATTTGCTTTCATGCAGTCCTCAGTAACCAACCCTGATAGCCAAGACCCTTCAAAGGCAGTGGTAGTGGCCTTACAATGACATTAGCTGCTCCCTCAGCATTCATGGCTGTATCCCATCAGGTTCCACAGATTTCTGTGTGTCCAGTTGGTCTAAATGTTCCCTAACCTGATCCTCCTCTACCAAGGGTAAGCCTTCCTTGCTCCAAACTTTCCTCCTGTTTTCAGGGACTGGGAATTCCTGAAGACAAATCTTATCTGTGAAAAGTGAAGTGAAGAATGCATTAAGTATTTTGGCCATTTCTGTGTCATTCGTTACAGTTTCCTGGTCCCATTCAGCACTAGGCCCTTCCTGCTACTTGTAGAAGCCCTTCTGGTGGCCCTTCGTGTCCCTTAACAGATCGAAATTCTAGTAGGCTTTGGCTTTTCTAATGTTGTTCCTGCATGTTTGGACAGGGTCTCTACATTCCTCACAGGTCACCTGTCCCTACTCCCACCTCTCGTTAAGCTTCCTTTACATGGTAGAGTTATGTCAGCACCCACAGTGTCGCCTTTGTTGGTCTGCCCTCAGATCCTAACCAGTAAACTCCCCACTGGCTTATCATCCACCTCTAGGGAGAGCCTCACACATTCCTGATGCTGTTATGTGAAGGGCAATTCCCTCTCCTCCATCTCCTCAAAGGATGCTCAACACACTTGGATCCCTCTATGGCAGCACTCCAGCCATGTGAGCTATGCCCCTGTGTCTCTGCAGCCCAAATGAGATTGTAGGCACACGAGAGTTCAAATTCCTCCCGTTTGCTGCCCATGCTGCATGTGTTAATGTACAGGCATTTTAGAGAGGCACACGGCTGTGCTAACTCCCCAGGAAAAATGTAAGAGCTTCCCTCATAATGCCATCCTCCTGGCACTTCCTTATTTGAGTGTGCAGGCTTCAGTCCTGTGCCACTGGTTTTGAGGTCTCTCTTGCCCACTCTATGTTCTTTGCTTCACAACCTTGTCCACCACTTCCTCACCTGACTGTGGGTTGTCATTTACCTCCCCCACCATTTTCAGTTTCAAACTGTCTTTACCAGGTTGGCTAGTCAGTAGGCAAAGAGGTTTTTGCCCTTCCTAGTCAGATGGAATTCCATCTCTTCTCCAACAGTCTGGTCCTCACAAAGGACCCATGGTCATAAAAATCAAATCCCTGTCATTGACACCAACTGCACAAAAAGTTGTTGATCCACAGGATCCACTCACTCCTTGTCAGCAGGATCAAGGACGAAACCAGTTGGGTCCCCATGCCCTTACCATGTAATCATGCTCAACACACTCCAGCTCTCCTCTGATAGCAGCACTGGTGTCCACCTGGAATACTGGAGGACTGGAGAAGCCACATCAGTGTCTCCACAATGTCCCAGATCTAGGCCCCCAGCAAGCAGCAAGCCACCCTAGATCGCAGTTCGGGTTGGTATATGGGGCCTTGCAGCAATACTAACATCCAGCATGATCTTCTGATCAAAAGTTTGCTTTGGTTCTTCCAGTAAATGGGATTTGAGTATCTTAGACTCTCATCAGTACAAACTCTTCCAGATGCCCTCTGTGACAGGATGGGTGTCAGTCCCTGACAGACTGTCCTGAGAAACTGTATCTGGGAACACGCAGGGATAACGTGAGACACTGCAGCCGGTCACCCGGACTCAAAGACCTTCAGCTGAACATCCTTTCTTTTTTCTTCCTCTCAGCACTAGCCCCAAGCCAAAGCCACAGAAGCAGCAGCACAGGAGTAACGGGAGAAAACAATCGCTACAGAAAAGTTTTAAATATGCACCTTTCCTTACAAATTCACTTAGCAGAGCTTGTTCATATCTCTATGTTGACGTTCCTCAGACAGCTTTTGCTATGCCGCTGATCAGCCTTTGAACGCCACCCACTTGAAGCGCTGTGTTTTGAACTGTAGTTTTGAGAACTAAGTTATATAAAAACCTATTTTATTTTTTATTTTTATTTTTTTGCTAGCTGAGTCAGGTAGCTGCAATTCTTTCCACCCATATTCTGCACTACTGTGCGATGCCAAGGCACCTGCCTTCAGGCAAGTGTTGTCCATGTTGCTGAGAAAACCACCAAGTTTTAGACAAACGTATTGAGAAAAGCAAATAGTCTGTATCCATGTCTGGGCTTATTGAAGGTTCATCGTCTTCTGAGAAATCAGGCTGCAAGGGAGGAAGGAACTCGCTTATCTGTGCCAAGTCATAATCAGACTAGAGCTGCTGAGAACTTTTTTTAAAAGGCAAGGTCAGAGATTAGATTGGGAATTGTTGATTTATTGAAAATTAAATTGCTCGTCCAAAAGGGTTAGTCTTAGAAAATGCTTCTGCTCCAGAAATGTATGGGATAGAAAGTTCTAAAATTGTCAGTGTTTCACTCTGACATTATTTTTTAATAATAAAGTGCAATATTTGAGTTTTGTTACGATTTTAATGCAAAAATTGAAATTAATGCTAGCAAAGTTGTAGTGAAATAGTAAAAATAAAACCAAATAATCGAAGATGATCTAAACATAATGACTGGATTTGCACCATCTGTGATTTTGGGGGGTAAAGAAGAGGAAGGGATGACAGTCCATGAGAATGGGTCGTCTTTTCCTCCCTATTTAGGATGCTATTTTTTCATATGGTTCAGACCTATTTCCTGCCCAGTTCTGGGGCTGAGCATATACCCTGTCCCTGCCAAGGGCACTACTGTGGGCATTTTCAACAGTAGCAGAGAGTTCTGGCAGTGGCCAGTACACCCTCTTACAGTGAAAAAAACCCAAACCAAATCGAACTCCAAACCATTAAACCTGTGAAGGTCAATGAACGAGAATAGTTTTGGGTAGTAAGCTTCCTCCTTCCATGTATGAGGCACCTACGAGAAAGTTGAGCAGCCTTTAGGTGATGGATTACTTATATCCTTAGCAAAACCCTTGACTATCAAATTCCACGTCATTGTATTTTATCACATGAAGTGACCAATAATACCAGAAACAAGGACCTCTCTGTATATAATTTTACTGTCATGTTAGATATATTAGGACTAACCCCAGGCACTACAAGAGATAACAGCTTCTTCTATTCAATATCTTCTCTTTGTACAACTTAGCTAATTTTATGCATTATAAAAAGATTTGTTCTAATGTAGTAATTTAATAATTTATCAGTTTCCATATACAGCTTATTTAAAAAGTCTGTTCTACAGTGACATTCAGTTGTTTTTTTCCTATGAAAATTATTTCACAGTAAGTGCAATATTACAAAAACCCAACAAAACTACCTGCAGTGAGTTCTAGTCCTCAGTAATGATCCTAAAAAACACGAAGTGTACCGTACCTGAGATTTTAGCCTCTGTACTACCTCTAAAATACTGGCACATCCATTTCTTCATCCATTTCAATACACCTGCATCATTCACTTTTTTCCCCAGAATATCACTCCACACTGTATCCCTATCTTCTTCAACTCTCCCCTTGTTACTTTCGGTTTCTGCCTTGTGTATCTGTAAGCAATCCCTCTAATGAAAGACAAGAGCCGCAATTTAGTCCCTGGAGAGTTAAAAATATTGGGAAATGAAAGATGTTGGAGGTTTATTATGTCAAAAAGTGTATCATCACGTTTCATCATTTCACCTTTTCCAAACCATGTCATTCTTCTCTGTCTTTTATTACAGCACCTGAAAGATTACGCACACTGTATTTCTTCTGTTTGCTGCCACCCCCGTCTGCAAATGTGTTCCCAGGGGGAAAATTTGCTCTCATTTCACAGAAGCAGAAGCAAGCACAAAACAGGAATCGGTGAGAGGTGTTCATTCAGCTCTACACGGGGATTTGCATGATTTGCCATGTGATAGCTCAGCAGAACTTTCTATGCTGTCTGTGGCACTGTTTACAAACTATGACTTGCTTTCTGGGATGATGTACTTTCCTTTTGAAAACGAGTAGTTCCTCAAAAAGTAAACAATACGTGGAAGAACTAACAACAGCTCTGTGCTGTATCTTTCATTGGCTAACCATGTAATTTGGAATAATCATTCAGGAAGAGCTGAAAGAGCAGCTTTTTGCCACAAGAAAGCAATTCAGCTCTTTAAAAAGGAATACTCTGGATTCACAGTTTTCATTGTGTACTGGTAAACCTAGTACTTCCGCGCTGGATTTCATCACGGTTTGAAACTGTACTGAGGAAAAAGGCATGTCTTTGTGGCGCTCAGGGAACCTTGGGGTTTTTACTCTGTAAATAGTTTGGTGATGGTGTTCTCGTTTTCAGTGACTGATGATAACTTCCATGGTGATTGTAACTCAGCCAGCTGCCGCAGACAGAAGCAGACAAGGAGCACTCATATCATTCCTCACTATAACTCAGTGCTCACGCAGGGACCACTGCCAACAGATTTCAGGAGAGGGTAACCTTGGGCAATCAGTACTTTGGAAAACAGTCAGGGGTGAGCTGATCCGAAATCAGCTATGATCAGAAGAGAACGTGTGGTCATAGCTTTTCGTACCTCGCAGGTTTGCAGTGATGAGCCCTAACTTCTGTGAAAGTGAGCCTTAGGTAGGTGCCAAACACTCTGAAGGGTGTCTAGCTGTTCATGTAAGCAGATCCAGGCCCATACTAAGGACCTTTTGCATTTTTGTTAGCACAAAATGGACTGAAAGCAGCTTAAATGTTCAATGAATCGCCTGCCGCAGAGGAGTTCTTGATCCGAAGTAAGCATACCAAGCTCCATAACCAACACATTTTGCTAAGCTTAAGCACTGTGGCTTTAGCGTGGCCGTTGCCTGAATGCAGCTGAAGCACAGGGGATGCAAGCTGTGCTTAGGAAGACTGAGCCTCAAGGTGAGCGCCAAACTCATCTGCTGCAACAGGCTGTTACAGAAATACCGGTTTAGCCTCCTGCAACAGCTTGACCCTCTTCAGGCCCTGAACAAACCTCGGCCTGTGCACCGTCCCTGGGTGTCCTCACGGCCTCTGTCTGGAGCCAGCCCCTGCCTGAGCCTCCTCTGCAGCCACTGTGCCAGGCAATGACGCAAGCTGTGGGGGGAAGGACTCAAAAGCAAGCGCAGCTGATAAGGCCTCCTAGGCACTCAAGGGAGAGGTCAGATTGCCTGATATCGAATAGCTCCATGAGTAAGACACTCAACTAGCATGCGAGGGACCGGCCTCAAACTCTTCTTCCTCTGATTTCGAGCAGCGATTTGACCTCAAGTCACTGTCCCCAGGAGACCTGCCCCAGCTTCTATGCCAAAGAAAGGGCAGTTCTCCTTGTGTCTCTTAACAAACCTCTTCCAGCGTGGAGAGAAGGCTCTGGCTCTGTGCATTTTATGACCACATCCGCACGGCTCTTACACAAGTTTTGAGGCTTTGAAAAAGCTTCAGGATGTAATATTTTGAGAAACAACAAGTATTCTCAGGTGATTTCATTCCCATTATTCAAAAAACGGTGTTGTTTGGCTTTCTGTGCAGTCCCAAGGCAGCACTTCTGCTATCCAGCCGGACTGAAACTACAAGTTGCAGAGCATGCCCTATAGCATGGGAAACACACGGAAGATGAAAATCCAAAGCAAAGCAAAATACATGGGTCATTAAAACTCAAGTACAGGTTTAATTTCAACTCAAATCTAACTTGAAAGTTTCTTTAGTCTCATTGTCACGACGGCACGTATGTCAGCATATGTTTTGGCAGCAAACCAACCCAAACTAGAAAGCCTGCGTGTGCAGACAACTCAAGAATAGTGCAAGGAATAGGCTTGTTTTTCACTCTGTCCATACGTGTGTGATGGCAGGTGCCATGTGGAAGCAGGAGTGGTGTCCGTGTGTCCTCTCTCTTGTCCCGTCCTACGCAGATATTCACAGAAACCGCTTCTTACTGAAAAACATTTCTGTCAGCTGTTATTCTTCAAAAACTGAACAGCCCTAGCAAAAGGACTTGGGGAGTGTCTCATGAGAAGGGGCCGACTTACCCGACTAATGCGAAACCCCTAAAAGATATCTGTGATTTGGGGATGAAAAGGCATTTCCCGGCAGTTTAGAGGTATGTTTTCCATACCTCACTCCTTGGCCTCTGCTGTTGACTTGCTTACTCTCTACTCCATACTGCTGACTTCTGCGCATCTCGTTTCTTCCGTACCTTAGTCCTCCACAGGGGTCACTTCAGGGTTCTGCACGTCCCGAGGTGGCAGGTGTCAGACAGACGAGCAAGGCTAGCCACCGCCTTGTGAATCACTCCTTACAGATGATTGCCACTTTAGCTGATTGAATAAAGCGAATGCCTGCAACAGCATGTAATTGGTTTTGCAATAAATACCGATCGAATGCTCATTTTTATCAAACGCCTTCTGTACACCCCTGCTCTCTTCCTATTCCCAAGCACTGGACATGCCGCTCCATAAGAAAATAGCACCTAGTACAACTTTAAAATCTGAAGATTGCAGGGGGGCTACGGGCACTTTCGTTTTAAAATCACGTAACGTCTCCATCCCCATTTCTCCCTAATTCTTATCACTTGGACTATGCTGTGCAACTTTTTGCCTGGATCATTCATTTGCCTCCTTACACTTCCACGGTTTCTATCTATTTTAAATTGCATGTTATAGACATGCCCACCTCCCAGAAATCACCCTGCTGGGGAAAAGGGCATCCTTAAGTTGTCTCCACAAAACTTCTGTCCTGCAGATGGGATTTCTTTACCACAAAGACACCTGCTTTTGGGGGGCTGAGATTTTACTGTGGTATACTGGAACGACCCTGGTGTTGGCACCACACAGTGAAGAACAGGATCCTTTATCTTTTGCTTGTTCTTAACATAGATTGTGTCACAGATAGTGGGCAAACCCACCACTTCTTCTTTTTTTTTCCTGTTGTCATTGCCATTATTTAAACAGCTGCATTTAGACTGCAGACAAGTAGATATGAGAATTTAGTAAAATGTAAAGAATACACATTAAATATACGGTGATATAACCTCAGCAAACAGCTCTTGTGCCATCACACCACATATCTGTCCATCCCATCTGCCTCTTAGTATGTTTGAAATCACTGGCTCATTCCAGCCAAGAGGAGCTAAACGTTTCAAAGACCTTTCTGTAGGTTTAGCGTAGATCATGGATGTCTCCTCCAACCATGCTCCGTGCTATCACTCAGGACTACGTGCATGGCAGGGAAATCCTCGAAAGGAGTGATTTAGGATGGAATGACTTGAGATCTGGAGGAAGGGAGGATTGATTCAGGATAGGTACAACTTGAGATAGCAAGCAGAGCTGCATTAAGGAGGAGGCCCATAGGGTCATCCTAACCCTGTAGAGTAGATAACAGGATTTTAGAGACCTGATAATTGGCCTGGACCAGCTCCGCAGTTCATGAGGCAGGAAGACTCAGGTGTTTTTTCACCAAAGGTAAAAAGGACACTCTGAGGAAGACTTCAGGCCTTCATCAGAAGACCCCCAGAGACCCAGAGACCACTACCACATTTAACTGCTTATGCGATGTAGGGGTGGAGATTATGTTAATGAATTCTTAGAATTTAATGCATATGTATGTGAATTCCGGGAAATGTTATGAATATGCATGTAATAGTTTGATAAATAGAGATCTAGTGCTTTAGATCGGTGCACGTTAGGAGGAGCTATCCCCCATGCTGCCCAGCGCCGCAATAAAGAATGCTGCTTAATAACACTTCGTGAGTTTTCTCCGTTTCAGGAGTCAGTTTTAGGAAAGGCTTCGCTTGGAGCTTGCGGTCAGGCGTGAGAGGCGTTTGTAGGAAGCCAGGCTGCTCAGGTCTGTGGCGGGCGAGCAGCGCAGTCTTAAACGGGAGGAGGCTTGAAGCTGCTGCTGCCCCTGGCTGCTCATCTCGACCAAGGCAGGGACGCCCCGAACTCGCTGCAGCGGCAGTCGGAGGCAGCGCTGGCTGCCGGCCGGTGGCACCTGTGGCGTACCTGTTTGAGCAGTACCTCCTAACTCCGCTCAGGCGCCCTCAGGAACCCTCCCAGCCCGCCCGCCTTTACCCACCCCCTCCCCGCACAGGTCCCGGGGACTGAGGCCCCGCTGCTGACGGGCCCCGGGGGCCCCTTGAGCTGGGCGCGGGGGGCGGGAACC
>WEIS01083623.1:12659-26820 GCA_013389965.1 Todus mexicanus
CTGCCTGCTGGCAGGGGGACCCAGCGGCTGGGCCGCGGGACGGGCAGATCCCGCCTGCCGCCGCCGCTCGGGAGTGCAACATGTCGCTACTGCTGCTGCCGCTGCTGCTGGCGCCCCGAACGAGGCCGGCGCTTTCCTCCTGAGCGGAGGTGTGTGTCCGCTGCCCGCAGCGGCAGGTACGAAGAGGTCACCGAGGAAGGCTGAGGAACTACCTGGAAGGTCTAGTAACTACAGGTGGCTTGGATTCAGGTCTATCTGCACATAAAACATACGCCAGCTACTCCATCTTGGCCGCTTAGGGCGACTGACACCGGCAGTACTTGTGAGGCTTTCAATATTTAAGCCAAAGCCTTCCCCGTTTGCTTGCAGGAGGAAACGCAAACGTTTTTTTGGGTTGGTTGTTTGTTTTCAAGGGGCAGTGGTGTAGTAATAGTAGGTCAGCATCTCCCGCAGTTTACCTCCAAGCTCATTCCAGTTTTGTGCCTTCCCGTTTGCCTTTGAAACCCTGGGGAGGTGCGCTTAGCATTTCATGCTCTAAGTACTTTGAGGAAGGTAAGAAGGGAACAGCGGGTGTGCAAGGTGTGGCACGTACCTTCCTCCCCTCACCCCCTCTGCTGGCATTTAAATGCCTGCTGGTGGACGTTAGTTACATCAATCGGGCAGGAGATAGTGCCTGGTTGTTTCAATTCTAACCATGAAATAAAATTCCTCAGGAGAGCTGAGGCTGTGTACGGTTGTACCTGTTTTGTTTCCGGCAGAAATGCTTGTTAGTAGCTTGTTAGTAGCTTGTTAGTAGCTTGTTAGTAGCTTGTTAGTAGCTTGTTAGTAGCTTGTTAGTAGCTTGTTAGTAGCTTGTTAGTAGCTTGTTAGTAGCTTGTTAGTAGCTTGTTAGTAGCTTGTTAGTAGCTTGTTAGTAGCTTGTTAGTAGCTTGTTAGTAGCTTGTTAGTAGCTTGTTAGTAGCTTGTTAGTAGCTTGTTAGTAGCTTGTTAGTAGCTTGTTAGTAGCTTGTTAGTAGCTTCCCTGCTGTGCCCTTTTCACAATGGTACTTGGATTGAAGCAAGCGGAATGGCTTCCAGTCTCCTGTAAATCCAAAAATTATCCTAATTTGTATGGCGAAGTTTGAAATCTACTTGCTTTGAAATTTGAAATCTAATTGCTTTGAAATTTGAGTGGCTTGGATGCCTCTATACTAGACAGAAGTGTAGGCTGCCTGGTCTTCAGGTACCTGAAACTTTGATAAAAGTGCTTAGAATAGGCCTGAACTTGTGTTTATGTGGCCCACTTACTCCTATGAGAGCCGTTTATGTTTTCAGTCTGCCTTCCCTTCACTTTTTCTGTTTTTTGTGACAAGTCTTGTGTATCATATGCTTTGGTTTCTAAGAACAGAGGATTGTAGAGTGTGAGGGTCTTGTGCCCAGGTGGTAGATCTGGGTTTTTCAGAGCCCCTAGTCATCTGGCGTTCACAGGACTAGGAAGTGGGTGTTGGGAGTGAGCAGAAGTCGATGCAGCCACTGCCTCTGTGCAGCCTGCCCGGTGTTGCAGGAAGCGCCCAAAGTGCTGGAGCCGCCGTAGCGCCGTGTGCGTGCGGCACAGTTGTGCTCTTGCCGTCCTTGTGCGTTGCCTGGCCCCGGCCTCCCTCAGAAACTGTTCCTGGGAGCAAGCAGAGGACTTGTTATGGTCATCTACTTACTGAGCACTCTGGGAATGGGTGGTCTGTTTATTTTTTCGTAGCTTCTTGCATAACTGGCCGTGAACATGTGTGCGCAAGTGAAACTGAAAGCAGGGCATTGTGGGGATGCGTGTTACGAAGCTTTTTTCACAGAGTTTTCACAACCCTGAGTGATACCTGAGTGTTCCAGGTTTAGACTGTGTTCTTTAGCACAGAACTCCACATCTTCAGTGAGACTTTGGCTTACTGTGCTCTTAGTCTCATTGATATAAATCTGTTTATTAGCTCCTAGAAGTTGAAATGATTGTAATTCGAAGAACTTAACTTATTGGGGCAGAGATTGTGTTCCTTCGAGGAATAGAATAGCTTGAGGATTTGCATTTCAGTACTGAAAAGTCTCAGGGGAAGTAAGACAAGCGTTTTCTACTTTGATAGAATCTTTTGGTGAAAGCCAGCTTGTTCCAGTAGACCAATGAGTGTAACAAATATGTCTGTGATAAACATGTCTATGGTATCTATGCCTTTCTGTCAGTATGGTTGTAACCCAGTTCATCTTCAGGTTCTTACGATACAGCTGCAAGCACGCTGTGTCTTAACCTAGGAGTTGTGATTGTTATTTCTTTGGGAAACTTAAGGATTCGGATGGGTTGCAGAAAATGGAGATGCAGGCATTCTCTAAGTGCCTGCTTGGTTTTTTCCACATTTTTATATACCTTCAGGGTAACTCCATCTCTAAGTTTGTTTTTTTTCTGTGAACTGGTAGTGCTTTGGCATTTGTATGGTACTAGTAGGCGCCTATGCAAATGACAGTACTTTGGAGACAGAAACAAGACTTTTTAATGCTGGTTGTATTTTACCAGAGCTGAGTAGTCTTCTGAGTTAGCTTCTGCTCTGGGCAACTGCATTCCATCTAACTTCTCATTAGGAAAGCAGCTAGTAAATAACAGAGCAGAACTATGTTGTACAAGCGGTGTTTAATCCGAGGAACCGTTGTGATGATGAGCTTAATACTTATAGATCAGTTTTCATTTGTAAATTACTTGGAGCTCAAAAGTGATTCTAATTAAAGTTAATTTGATCGAGCTGAACCTCACTGAGCCCAGAGGTTAGTGCAGTTTCTCATCACACAATGTTGTTAATCTGGAGAGTAGATCTAGTGTCATAATATATTTGTCTAGAAAACCAGACGTGCTTGGAAGGCATCGCAGAAATTGCTTGGGGATTCATTTGATGACCTTCTGAAAAATTAAGCTGTTTAGAAACAGTGCATCAGGTTTTTGAGGACTTCCTACACTCAACAAAGTAATGCAAAGGGAAAAAAATCTTAATTATGACTACGGCCTGATGTGTTTAGTCTGATAACTTTAACGGTAAGCTTTCAGTAAGACTGTATATGGGAAGACTAAAACTTGAGTCTTAGTCTTTCAGGAAGAAACTTAACCTTTCAGGAGGACTAAAACTTGAGCTGCATTCAAGAAAAGAGAAGGTAACTTCACTAGTTTACTTTTGATACGTTGTATTTAGTTCTAAAATACAAACAATTTAAGTTCTGGAGTAATTTATCTTCTCCCTAAAGATTAATCTTCTAAATGCATTTACATATTACCAAAATATAATCTGCATCTTAACTGCTGTCAAAGGTTAGACTGGAGCTCTTTCTTAGATGGAAAGCTGCTTAGAATTCGGTATTGGAAAGTACACATGTATTTAGGGCCTGAATGTGTGCTTAAATATACATCTGCACAGACAGAATTTGCAATGGTGACATCTTGGTGTAGAGTCAAACTTGTGGTAATGCGTAGGCAGTTGCACATCAGCTGTTTCACATGGTCCTTGTAGACTTCAGAACAAAATATTGCCACTTTAGTAGCTTTTTGTGGTCAAAAGGTGAAAGCAACTTCTTAGATACGGAAACTTCAGTTTCTGGATGTACTTGTAGCTGTGAAGTGTTCAGTCGCTGATTTGACATTTACTCGTTATTAAAAAAATACTGTCGCCTAAATCACAACCAAATCAAACACCAAATAAACCCTCATTCGAAACCTGAGCTACTAGAGTTATTCTCACTTTTAAGTGTTGTCAGATCTCTTAACCAGAATTTCCTAAGCAGGTACCTGAAATATAGAACAAACCCCCAGGTTTCCAAGACCCGCATTAGAATCATAAACTCTTTATTGTCTTTGCTGACCATCTACAGTGAAATTAGTTCAGTCCGCTACTTTATTTAGATGTTATTTAATACAAGATGTTTCAAGGGAAGGGATTGGGACAGTTTCTTCATGTTTCATGTGGGATAACTTACCTGTGAGGGGGAAGTTCCCTTTTAGTTCTAGCTCTAGTTACAAACCTGTCTTAAGCATTGAAAGGTTAATTTGAGGGGAGACGCAGGAAGGGACAGGAAGTAAAACAATTGTTTACATCCAAACCAATTTTTAATTAGTTCTTCTTGAACTTCCTCTTAACTTAGGTATTTTTGTGTCACTTCTCATTGTTCACCTCTCAGATACTCTTAATCTCAGATTAAACTGCTTCTGTTCATCAGGTATTTGTTGTGGCGAGGCCCTGGACTGATGTATTTCCTCTTTTTCCGCAGTATTCAGCAGTGAATGCAGTATTTTTATTAAGGATATGTTACCAGAGTGTATAATGGTGATGTTTTGCATTGTGTGTTTTGGTCATTGTGCATTCATTGCAGATCTTGACTACTTCTGTATGTTGAGTAGAAATCTTCATTGGGCTGCATACAGTTACATCTCTTGTCTTTGCACAGCCTTTTTTTGGACCTTTTGAATTCTAGATTAGTTTGAATTGCTTCTTTTTATGTATGTTACTTCAGATTTTAGTAGTATTTATTTAGCCTGTTTTGGATCACTCTTTTAAGCAGTTGTTAATTCTGCAATACTTTCTTTGGAAATTCCTTATCTTGACTTTGGATGGTTAAGTATGAGCTGCTGAGAGTGCTTTATTCTGTTCCTTAAATGCGCAAGGTAGCATCATCCGAAATGTACTCACTGCTCTTGAACTAACGAGATCTTCATGATGTGGCCTCTTGATTCTTCTATCACCTTCACTGTTAGGAGGTATCAGGTTCTTCTAGTGCCAAAAGTGGCATTACGTGAAAAGGACAAGAAAATGTTTGTGAAGACCACTTTGTGAATACTGCTCAAGTTCTTCTCTATAGGTCTAGCATGTGTTTACAGATGCTTTCTAAACTCTGCAACTGTATTAATTTGGAAACCACTTACTGAAACCATAACAACGTGTGTACTTCTGTTGGGCCTTACTACCCCTTGTAACATCTCGTTCCTAACAACCTCCAAAATGTGTCGAGATCAGACTGTTGTGTTCTTTTTCAGTGAATGCTGGCTTGTTAGTTGAAAACAGGAGGTTTTAAGGTTTGTAGTTCAGTAATGACTTGGCTTTCTGTGGGAAAAATATTGAACTGGAGCTAACAAAAATTGCTAAATGTATTTTAGGATTTTCAGTGGCTTCTTGGGGAGTGAATGGATTTACAATGTTGCATTCATCAAATGTTCCAGCAAAAAACAGTTTTGAAACAAATTTTTCAGTGTTTTTTTTTTTTTAAAACTTTCTTTTCAGATAAGAGTGCTTAGATGTTTAAGTCAAACAGGATAAAAATAACCCCTCTGAAGCTGCAGTATGTGAGTCTTGTAGATAGCAGCATAACTGCCAATATGGTGGTGTTTGATTAGGTGGCAATCTCAGTAGTCAACTGACACTCTCTTTTGATACCGTGGCGTGCACAAATTTATCTTCTAAACTGTTCCGATGCAGCCTGCTACCTGAAGTACTTTGTTGAAGCACAATTTTTTGTTACTACTTCAACCCTTTTTATACATATGGAGATTTTGATTTCAGTCCTTCAGAATGGCTGCTGCTTCCCCGTTATCAGGCATGGAAAGGACAAGCTGCATCAAGCTCTACTGATTAGTTTAAAAAAACCCCAACACTGTTTAAATTCAAATCCAAGGAACCTAAACTTCTATTACATCTTTTTTCTAATAGTGTAATGTTATTCTAAATAGAAATTGGTAGGTTTTATGCTGCAGAATCTTGGCATCCAGAACAAAGGCCACATTGCGTGTTAATTACTCTATTTTTAGAACACGATCAGGGAGCTCAGATCGGTAGCAGATACAAACATGCAGATATAGTGGACTGATTTTAAAATGTAATTCTTTACTCCGTTCTCCTTGTGGGAACTCTCCTGCTATACAAGAGTGAATAGGTAATACCTAAAGTTTAATAAAAATGCTACAAAAATAGAGGAGTTAAGTATTTGTTGTCTTCATTACCTGATTGAAAAATGGAAGAGGAAAACTCTAAAAAGTGTTACCACGTGAAAAAGCAAGTCTTGTAGTTAGTAGTAACCGACTTAGTTATATGTATGATAACTGCTTGGTTCTGAAGCACTTGAGTTTTTCCCATCATGTAACTGGTGTTGCAATGCCAGTTGTAGAGCACTTTGAAGTTGAAATGGGTAAAGTCTGTGTTTTCATGCCATAACCTGTATTAGGCAGAGGCCTGCAAGCACTTGTGCAACAGTTGCATTGGCAAATGGCTGGAGTTGGTGCCTTTACCTCAGGTGTTACTAGGAGAAACAGAACAAACTTAAAAATACCCATTGAAAGGGAGAGAGCAGAGTCATGCAAATGCAGGTCTAGCCCTGCGCAAAGAAATACCCAGCACCACTTTTTTGATTTTAACATTACAGCCATTCAGACATTGCTGATGGAAGGAAGTGGATATGCAAAGCTAAAGAACCACCATGGTTAGCTTCTCCAGCTGTATTTGCCAGTTATATTGTCTTTAGCTGACTGGATCATCTTGGCCTGTATCAGGAATAGTGTGACCAGCAGGACTAGGGATACAATTCTGCCCCTGTACTCAGCACTGGTGAGGCCTCACCTCAAGCACTGGGTGCAGTTCTGGGCCCCTCACTGAAAGAAGGACATTGAGGTGCTGGAGCGGGTCCAGAGGAGAGAGACCAGACTGGGGAAGGGACTGGAGGGAAAATCTTATGAGGAGAGGCTGAGGGAGCTGGGGTTGTTCAGCCTGGAGAAGAGGAGGCTCAGGGGGGACCTTATCACTCTCTACAACTACCTGAAGGGAAGGTGTAGACAGGAAGGGGATGGGCTCTTCTCTCAGGCAGTTTGTGACAGGATGAGAGGGCACAGCCTGAAACTGCACCAGGGGAGGTTTAGGTTGGACATTCGGAGGCACTTCCTCACAGAAAGGGTTATTAAACACTGGAATGGGCTGCCCAGGGAGGTGGTGGAGTCACCATCCCTGGAGGTGTGTAAGAAAAGACTGGATGCCACACTCAGTGGCAGCGTTTAGCTGAGTGGCGGTGGTAGGTCATAGGCTGGACTCAGTGATCTGAGAGGTCTTTTCCAGCCTTAATTATTCTATGATTCTATTCTAAGATCATTTAACAGAGAAATGTGGTGTTCTGTTTACGAAGGGGGCGCTTGGGCGCTTCCCTTCTTGGTCGGTTTAGCACTTGCATGTAGCTAAAAGTTCTGAGTATGTTTTGTGAAACACCACTACTCATGAATATTTCTTTTCCTTGTCTGCTTGGTCCAGAAGAGCTTGCTCAAGCTTCTGCTGAAGATTCCCATCTATCACCATACCATTTAGGATTTCTGCTGTTGACTCTGCATATATTTTTGATATAGTAGACAAATGGGTGCTTGCACAATAAATTGCAACAAAACAGGGGTTTGAGTTACTGCAATGGTTCAGTGGCACATTCTTGTTACTGTATTGAGTAACCTGTATTCCTTGCTTCCATTGACCATTAGTTCCTTAGTCTCTTTATCATACCTTTATAGGCTTTATATTAGTACTATCTTGATTATTTTCTGGTACTTAAATTTTTTGAGCTTGTATTTGGGCAATCTTAATTATCTACTCTAGATTTGAAAATTCAAATTAAATTTGTAATTTTTTTTGTTCTACGTTAACAGTCAGAAATCTTTTCTTAACAGAAGAACTTTGAGGCACTAATAAATGGAAATAGTCTCTTGAGAATTCAGTGGCTGGTAATGTTTTTCATCAAATAGATGTGGTATCTTCATGTTCTAGTATAGGGCTACCCTGCTCACTTGATTGATGTTGTTGTCTTGGTTCTGACCTTCAGCTTTCCGAAGATGGCATATTTTTCCATAATATGAATGACAGTCTGTTTGTGACATGTTCCCTGTCTGTCATCTTACTGATAGGCACAATATCCCCTTGTCTCATGACCAATTTCCATGCTAATGATAATAGATGTTTCATGAATTTGATCATGCGAGTAAAAAGGAAACACTCGGTCTTCTGCTTGATTCCCTTTTGAAATGGCTTTTTTGAAATCTCATACATATTCAATTCCTTCTTTTTGAAGAGAAGCTAAATGCTCTCCTAGTTACTACTGAACTGTGTGGTCTTTTCTCATGTAACAGTTGCCCTACCTGATGGTTGGTACCATAGCTTCTACAAATAGATGTGAAATGAAATAATAAGGTTTTTTGGGTCTTAGTACAAAAAAGTTGAAGCGTGTAACTCTATGCCATGCTTGCTATGTGCACTGTTTAAACAGTTCACCCCATTCTGACATTGATTTGAATGAAATTGCACTATCAAAAAACATCTACATTGCCATTTGAATTTTTGTTTTCTTTTTTTAATGCCGATTATGTAAAGAAAAATGTTCCAAGTTGCCTTCCTGAAATGCTAGGCGAGAGCATCAGTTTGAAGTAACTTTCAGTGAATATATTGCTCTCCAGTTTCCCAGCCTGTAGTGAGAGTTGAACTTGGCTGGTATGATGTCATTTGTCTGGCACCTTTGGTTTCTGCATGCATTGCAAATAGTTTGCAGGACTTAATCCTGATATTTTTTTTGTGCAACTAGCTGTCCTCCAGCTGGACCTCTTTTCTTCACTGACATCAGACTTGGTCCCCTTAGTTTGTTACCTTGTGTTGCGGCTTCTCAACCCTACATAGGGCTCATTTGTTTCAGGTATTTTCTGTTTGCTTTCAGCTACCCAAGGCTTGCCAGAGACAGAAGGAGGCTGCTGCATTGTTTTGAGGACAGGCTGGCTTACTTGCAGTGCTCTGAATTACTGACTACTGAGGAAATTTGTTTGAGCCAAAAGGGTAGATTTCTTTTAAAGATGTGAGTAAACAAGGCTTGGCTGTAGTTTGGGTCCCGTATCCTCAAAAAGCCCATATATGTCCCTTGAGCTACTTGAGAAATTTCTTCTACTGGCTATTGCAAGCTAATTGTGTGAGCAGTTCCTCTAGAGAAGGGAAAAGGGTGTTTCCTGAAAGGGAAGGAATGGGTACGGTGTGTGGTATGGAATCCACAGAGATGCTGAGCAGCTGAGATCTGTTGGCGGTCTGCCAACCTTAGGGCTTGTGCAGAAAAGCTCTTGTTTTGCTGGCAGAACTGTCTCAGGAATGTCTTCCCTCCTCAGCTGACTCCTAGTTCACCTCATGGTGACCTGTCTTCCTGAGGCCGAGCGGATGTCAGGGTAATCTAATGCTGGTGTGCTTACTTGGGACACTTAAAGCTGACCTTCAGAAAGGAAAGGCTTCTCACCAGAACATTTACGTCCTGGTTGTATCATGGCTGGTGCTTTTGTGCAAACTCAAGACTGGTTTCTCTGTGAATAAAGGCAGACTGAGGAAAAAGGGAAGACTGGGAAGGGCTCTCAGTATTTATAGCTTGTGTTTCTGTCTTCGCTTGAGAAAAATTGCTTAGTGAAGAAACAGTAACTCATGAAAACTGAAAGCTTACTAATGGGTAACTGGAAGATAAACACGTGGTAGTATCATTATTAGTTTTTGCATATATCAAAATACTTTTCTTAAAAAAACTGAGAATAAAGAGTTGAAGTGTCCTTTAAATATCATGAAAATAGCAATTTTTCCTACTGTTTTGGTAAAATGAAAGTTTTTAAGGGAGTTTTGCTACTTTCTAGTAATTCTGCAGGATGCATTCAAAACTGGCTAAGCTTGTGCTAGATTAACAGTCTTGTAGCCTTTCTGTCTTGAAAAAGGACGTGTTTCTTGTGATGGCAAGCAGACTGGCGATTTAGCTTAGACTCATAGAATTGTTTTGATTGGAAGAGACCTTTAAGATCATCAAGTCCAACTGTTAACCCAGCACTGCCAGACTGCCACTAAGCCATGTCTTTCAGCGCCACATCTACAAGTGTTAAGTACCTCCAGGGATGGTGACTCTGCTTCCCTGGGCAGCCTGTTGCAGTGCTTGACAACCCTTTCTAGGAAGAGATTTTTCCTTCTGTCCAGCCCAAACCTCCCCTGGCACAATTTGAGGCTGTTTTTTCTTGTTCTAATAAGCCTTTCCTTGCAGTCAGGAGGCCTAGATTATTAGTACCTCAGCCCAAAGTAATCACCTAGATACTGAGGCTCCAAGTAACACCCCAGCTGTAGCCAGGTCTGTTACAATCCTGCACTGACAACTGGTGAACTGGTATCTTCCAGGGCCTGCATCAAGGAGTGATACCTATGAATCCTTCTTGCTGCTCACATGCTAAGGTGCAGCTGCTGTTCACAATCCTGAGTGAACCTACGAAGCAAGCTGGGAAGCACGGCTCCATCCTTTTGAAAAGCTGCGTGATATGAGTACTGTAGCTAAAGATTGAGTTTTGTGGAGATACTGCAAAATAAATACTGCAGTGATCTATTTTAGTATTGCTGATTGTGGTACATACTCTATCCGAAGCTCAGGATGCTAGACTGGGATCTTGTGTTAGACGTGCAAAAATAATGGAGGTTGTTTGCTCTTAAGGAATGTATTTTTTCCTCACTGCTTTTCTGCCTCTACAGTTTATTTTACCCCTAGAACTGCTTTCAGAGAAACTTAGGTTGTTTAAGGAAATGACAATAAACTAAATGTGGTGCAACCACATGTCTGTGCTAGTAGGTGCACTGATTAGTCTAAATCTTGCTGCGGGGCGTGCTCAATGCCGCTGTTGGCAACATGGACAGTGGCATTGAGTGTACCCTCACTCAGCAAGTTTGCTGCTGACACCAAGCTGTGTGGTGCGGCTGACACACGGGAGGGAAGGAATGCCATCCAGAGGGACCCTGACAGGCTGGAGAGGTGAGCCCATGCCAACCTTGTGAAGTTCAACAAGATCAGGTGCAAGGTCCTGCATCTGGGTTGGGGCAATCCCAAGCACTGATACAGGCTGGGTAGTGACTGGCTTGAGAGCGGTCCTGAAGAAAAGGACTTGGGGGTACTGGTGGATGAGAAACTCAACATGAGCTACCAGTGTGCACTTGCAGCCCAGAAAGCCGATTGTATCCTGGGCTGCGTCAAGAGAAGCATGGCCAGCAGGTCGAGGGAGGTGATCCTCCCCCTCTACTCCACTCTAGTGAGACCCCAGCTGGAGCACTGTGTCCAGTTGTGGAGCCCCTATTACCAGAAAGACATGGATGTGCTGGAGTGTGTCCAAAGAAGGGCCACGAGGATGATCAGAGGGCTGGAGCACCTCTCCTAAGAAGACAGACTGAGAGAGTTGGGGTTATTCAGTCTGGAGAAGGCGTCAAGGAGACCTAATTGTGGCCTTCTGGTATCTTAAGGGGGCTACAAGAAAGCTGGGGATGGACTTCTCAGGATGTTGAGTAGTGGTAGGACTAGAGGGAATGGAGCAAAACTATGGGTGGGTAGATTCAGATTAGACGTTAGGAAGAAGTTCTTCACCATGAGGGTGGTGAGACACCGGAACAGGTTGCCCAGGGAGGTGATAGAAGCCCCATCCCTGGAAGCCTTTAAGGCCAGGCTGGATGGGGCTCTGAGCAACCTGCTCTAGCGGGAGGTGTCCCTGCCCATGGCAGGGGGGTTGGAACTAGTTGATCTTTGATGTTCCTTCCAACCCTGGCAATTCTGTGATTCTATGATTCTAAATGTCTGCCAACATAGTTCTGTTGACTTAGTGCCTTGTAGCCTCCTCACACACAACTGTTGTCTAGAGCTGGCAGATGACAGTGTCATGACAGACAATAGTATCTCCTCAGTTTGGAGAAGAAGTCATCCAACTTCAAATGTTCTGATACTGAGTTGTGTAAAAAGTGGAGGGAAGATTAAAGGATGAAACATGAAAAAGGCTACTGCAAGCAGAATAGGAAAAATGGGATGAGGCAGATAGGAACACACTGGAGGGAGGCTCTGAAGTTGACAGCTGCTTGATACAGTCTATTTTAGTTTCCAAAATAATCTTTGAAGAATGTTATTCAAAGTCTGAATAAACTGGGCCATAGTTGGAAAACATGCAGCACTTGCATGGATTGTTTAAAAGCTGGGAAGCAAAGAGGACCTGGCTCTCACAATGAGGAGAGACAGTGGTGAGAACAAGGAGTCATGGAGAATGGTGAAAACAGGGGCCCACTGAGGAGTTTGAGAATGCAGAGCCTGCTGGTGAACCTTCCTCTGCTACTCTGTTAACTAAGATTTTTCTGCACTGGGCATGAGCTGTGAGCTGAATGTTGTAACTCAAACAGGATTTTTTTTCAAGGCATCTGCTAATGGCCAGTGTTGGAGATGTGATGGAGAATACTTAAAGTTTTTAGGCATGACTTGGTCATAACCAATCTCATATCCTCATTTAGGAAAAAAATGCTTACAGAAATAGTAGAAGTTGGTCTCTTCTAGCAAACCTGTATCTAAGATTTTTCAGCTGTTGTTTCATTTATCTCACTTACTTGGTGGGACCACAGGGTTTGTGTTGTCGCAGGTCACCTTTGTTGAAAGAACTGCCCCTGGTTTTGCAGAAAATGAAGCTCTATTTGATGGGGAGAATGCAGAGAGGAAATGTTGGTCTCTGCAAGGAGCAATAACCGTTTGTGAATATGATCGTTGTCTGTCATATTTGCATGAGAATGTGTGAGAGGCAGGTGACCTGTGCGTCTGGTGTTCTTTTGCACAGTGATATTACTAATCTCTTTGAAAGGGTCCTGCATGACGAACAAGTTAAGGGGAAATCAGTAAGGAAAACATTGAGAATTTTACATGATTAAAATCTTTTGCAAATCAGAAATAATGCTAGTTGGTTTGTCACTCAAGAAATACAGAGGCATCTAAATGTGAGTTCTAACTGTAGTGTATTTTCAGTTTCTGTAGGGATTTGGTCCGTGCTGTCTTTTGAGAATAGTATCCAAAGGAGACTCTTTGGAATTGTTATATAGTCAGCTCGTATCCAGGGGTAAACCTGAAGTCACAAGACAAGGCAAATGTGATCTGAATTTCGAGAAACTTAAAATGAGTCAAAAATGTTACTGGGACTCCTTGAGTTCTTACTGAATTATTAGATGACCTTTGATTTACGATAGTGCCGTAATTCTGTTTGGTAGCAAATACTGTGTTATTTTTCTGAAGAGATTGACAAGTAGTTGATGCTCTATTTCTTCTGCATACTAGGGAGTTGAACCTTTTTGATTATGTGCAGTCTCCTCAAGACTTCATTGGCACTGTAAAGTTGTGATCCTAAATGAAGTCATCAGATAATTCCTTCTAATGCAATTATTGGGAAGTAGTTAAGATACCAGAAGAATGTGTTGGTTTTATCCACACAGAATGTAGGTATTAAATTCTGAAGTTTAGATTATTTCATGTCTTCATATTGGCTTTTAAAGTCCTGATCTTACTGGGATTGTGCTCTTGTATTACACAATTTGGGCAGATCAAACGCAATATTAATTTTTTTTCTGGCACACATACCTCCAACACTTTAAAATTCTCTTTGAAATGCATTATAAGGAGTTGAACTTTCTGAAGGAAACTTGAATGTGTTTAGCATACTGGACACAGCTAAAATGGGGTCTCTAAAGCTGTGTTTTACATGCTTCCTGGGCCAGTGGATTATTCTTGGTACTTGATGTCTCCTGAACCGCTGGACGTCAGGCATCAGTAATGGGATGGTGTTTTCTTGTGCGTAGTGTTCTCTGATTGAAAGGTATTCAAAACATGTCTTTGGAGATAGGACTCCAAAGTACTGTTTTGCTGGTGGGAAATGTTATTCATCTTCTAATACATCTGAGGACATCAGTACTTTGTGGTGTGCAGCATTTGCAATAGTTTCACCATACGATGTTTCTAGTTGCTCTGTCTGAAAGGTATTTGTAATGATACTGAGATACTTCAAGAAAATTCTGTCCGTTCAGGACATGGAAACTGGTCGTGTTACATAGCTTGGCACTTGGAATCGGTTTTTATTTGTTTTTTTCAATATTGCAACTCTCCTGCATATGCTGAGGAACTACTTGGATTGGTTTTGTAAAGCTGGGATTAAAAGTAAATCCATAAATAGGCATCTTTAGTATTAAAATAAACTAACTAGCTGTAAGTACCCTCTGCCTGCAGTTACACGCTGCAAATGAGTAAACAGTTACCAAGAAGCTTATAGCACCCTGTTTGCCCCATTTTTTCATAGGGTTACATTTTGATTTTATACTTAGAC
>WEIS01083624.1:0-47538 GCA_013389965.1 Todus mexicanus
GGAGGGACTTGGTGCAGTCCAGGAGGCCCCTTGCTCACAGGGGGTATGGCCAAAGGGTCCTTTGCCGGTGCAGGGGAGACGTGGCTGCAGATTCGCAGTGGCAGAAGCAGGATTGGCGCGCAGAACGATCTGCAGGCGCTGAAAAAACAGCCTGGAATCGATGGCAGAAAATTCAATAATAACAAGTGCAAAGCTCTGCACTTAGGCAGGGAAAAAGCAAACCACGATGAAAGGAGGAATAATTGGCTCTGCAGCAGAACCGCAGAGCCTGCTGGAGAGGGCCTGACCTGCCTGAAAAGACATCTGGGAGCAGCCAGCTTCACGCGGGGCTTCCTTACCACGGAAAGGGTGGTCCTGTGTGGCAACGGCTCCAGGGTGATGAGCCCTTGGTGGCTGCGGTGTCCGGCTGGGGAAAGGCCATCACTTCACCAGCACTTCTGCAGAAACTGCACCCCCCTGACACCTTATTTATTTACTTACTGCTCAATTATCATTAAACCAGCTTTCTAGGACCGGGGCAGCAGCACCAGAGGCAGGTTGGGACACGTGGGGACCCCACTGCAGGCCAGGGGACACACAGAGGGGCTGGGGCACCCCCTGTGTCCCCTGCTCCTTGCTGTCAGCACCTCCCACCCTGTCCAGCCTCCTTCAGTGCACGTCGGGACCTGCTCTCCCTCTGCACCAGATGAGTCCTGTGGACCTTTCCTTGGGAGAAGGTGCTGGAGGGACCTTTTTTGGCGAGCTGTCTTTAAATCTGGAGGACAGTGTGACCAGTAGGACCAGGAAAGGGAGGCTTGGCACACAAATCGAAGGCTTTGCAGCTCACCCTGGCCCCTCAGGTCTGGGCTCCTGTCCTTGAAGGACGGTATCGAGACATTTTGAGCTGTTATTCCAGCAGATCGCATTTTCTTTAGCCTGCCCCTGCTTGGATCTCTTTCTTGAGAGCTGTCTCAGCAGCGTTGGAAGTGAAACTGGAAAGCAACAGGAGCTGATCCTGTCCTTTGAGGGTAGGGACAGTGGAAATCTTTCCTCTTTCCCTGCTAAGGAGACCTGGCCACATCCCAGACCGTGTCCCTGTGAGTCAAGAGCCAGGCGTGATTCCATCCATACACAGACCATATCATCCTCACGGGTGGCTGCAGGCAGCCCACGTCCGTCATACCCGGCGCGGGTATCGTGGCTAAAATTATCCCCAGGCTGAGCCGGAGCTGGTGCCAGCCCCAATAAACAGCTGGTGTGAAAACAGAGCCCAGGCAGGAGCCACAACTCCCCCTCACCCGTCAGGCAGCCGAGCGGCCGCGCAGCGCCAGCACATCCCGGCTGCGGGAGCACGAGCGGAGAGAGGCTGCAGTTAATGAATGGGAGGCAGGATTCAATGTGCTTTGGTGTCTGTTTGAAGAGCCAGGAAACATGGGAACTATTTAATTGAAAGTAACTGTACAAACCCCAGAATTAATTCTTACTAAACATCCACAGTGACATTTTCTTAAGTGGAAATTAAACAGGCATTAAGGTGAAGCCTCCTAAGACTCTCCCCGTTGTGATCAAGAATATTTTAACGCACCAGACTGTGTAAAATTTGAGGAAATGAGCTGATATGGATGCGCTCACGTGTTTCCCTCTCTCTGTCGTGCTGCTCAGGCAAGCAGAGGGGGCTGGAAGCGCTGGGGTGCTGAACAGAGATGCTCTTAAATTAGGTGTCTCTCCAAGCCCCAGTGTTTGCAAGCACCGCCCAAGATGGGAGGGAAAGCAGCAATGCTTTGGAAAGGACAGCTGAGACCGAATGAGAAAGGCCATTTTCACTCACGGTCCCCCAGAGCTCCTCCTGCCCTTCCTCGGGAGCCCACGCTCTGGGACCAGCAGCGCTCCTCACAGATCCAGGGAGGGGCTGGCAGAGATGAAGCTGTTAAACCCCTCACCCCTGTGGTTCCAAGGCAGAGAGGCATCCACGGAGTGAGACTCAGGTGTCCAAAAGCAGAAGGTGCACTGGAAGCGGAGCCTCCATCGCAGACCCGTCGCACGGCCTCCTGCTTCCTTCACCCGCTGCCCAGCCGATGCCGCAGAACTGGCTGCGGCAGGGGGACTCCCAGGAGTTTTGGTCAGGCTGGTCCCTGCAGTGCGCATGAGCCAAGGCCACTGGACGGTGTTTGCCAACCCCTTCTTGTTTCAGCTGCTGGAATGAAAGATGTGGGTCCTCTTACCTCTGCCACTGCCTCCCTGGAAAGCACCTTCCTGGCAAACGCCTCCTGAAGTTCTCTTCCCTATCGTGATCCTCCAGCGAGTTGTTTCTTTACAGCATCCACAATGCTCGGCTGGATGAGCCGACACATCCCACGTGCCAACACCCCGCTCCCCCTCAGCCAAGCTGTCAGCAGCGTGGCTCCTCCAGACAAGCGTCTCCTGTCTCCACCCTGGAGACAATCGACGCTCCGGGGGAAGAGCCAGGAGGGAGCAAAGGCTGCCTGGGAAACAGAAGTGAGATGGAGCACACTGTCCTATAAAGATAAAAAGAAGATACGCTAGAAGATAAAAATCTGACTGGAAATGAGAAGTTAGTTCTTGCCCATCAGGGCAGGAGAGCTCCTGAGGGAGTAATGAGGAGAAGTCTGATCTTTGATGACAGCGCTTATTAAGTTTCTGGAAGAGGTTGTGTGACACGGTGCCCAGAGCTGGAAGAAGATGACTGCCACCCACTAGCTCCTCTCGGTGCAAGGCTCCTCTGCACCCCGCTCAGCTTCCAGGTTTGTCCATCTCCTCATCCAGTGCACTGTTCAATTAATTAAATATTCTCTTCTACAGATTGTTGGCTGAGGGTGACACATGTTTAATGAACAGCTGCAGGTCCCTAATCACATTGGCAATTAGGAATGTAATTAGAGCACTTGCAAATGGTTTTCATGCTGATAAAACATGACAGAATAGAGCGTTCTCACTCACTGTCAGCTGCCAGACAATCTGTTACCCATCTAATGGCAATTTAATTACAAATTCCGTCACTACCTTTGTTTCCGATTGCCAAGGTCCATGGCTCGACCGGGCAGCTCTTGGGTTCAAGTGCAACACACCTGACGTCACTGGTCTGGAGCTGTGGATGAAGAAGCTCTGGTTAACAAGAGAGTTTTAGCAAAGGAGGTCCGAGGAGCTGTTGCCTCCTGCCTGGCTGCCCCTGAGCTGGCGGGAGCCTGTCCGGAGGGGCAGAGACTCATCACAAGGATGTTTCTCAAAGGACCGAGCTCAAAAACCCCATGGGAGCCACTTTTGGAGGAGGTCCCGGCTGGCGCAGCAGGGAGCGTGGCAGGGTTGGAGCACAGGGTGACCCCCCTGCACCTGAAATGTTGCTGATTTACCCTGAGTGAAAACACAATGCTGGGAAACATCCCGCTGAGGCCTTTTGGAGAAGCGGTGAAAGGCTCACGCGTAGGCTCATCACAGCCAGGCGTGAGACCTGGCTCGAAAAGCTTTCTCTTGCACAGAAGGCTCCATTTCTCCCTCATTTCAAAGAGCTGCCTGGTCTCTGACCCTCAGACTTCTGCGTCAGGTCTCAGACTAGGGCTGGCCAAACTCTCCCTCCTGCCAGGCCCCAGGGACTCGCGCTGGCTGATCAAACGTGGCTCTTGTCCCGTGACCCCGTTTTTAGCTCCCAAACACGATTTACTCCCCTGGGCTTTGCTCTGAAGTGCAAACCCTGTTTGCTGCGAGTTGGCACAGCTGCAGGGGAGTCTTTTCCTTCCCAGACAAACCCCCGGCTGAGCTGACACGGTGTTTGGAAGTCTCGAAGCTCCCGAGCCAGCCCTGAGGAGCTCCCAGCCTGTCTGACTGCAGCTCTCAGCCCGATGCGACAGCCCCGAGCGAGGGGCCGCAGGGGAGGGCACAGCCTCAGCTGAAGAGAGACCTTCAGCCGCGTCTGCCCCGAGCCGTGTGCACCCTGGGGCCACGGCTCTTGAACTTGAAGAGCCGACCCTGCCCCAGCAGCACCGTGGCGTTACCTTCAGAAAAAACAAGCACCTTTTGTTCCTTAAAACCTTTACCTGAAGTAGCAGCTCCCATTTAACTGGTCCCACCTGGCCAAGGAGCCCACCAGGACACGGATGGGGAAGGAGCTCAGGCTCCATCGCAGTGCGATCGTGAAGGCTCGAGGGTGTCTGGACTGTCTCTGAGGATGCTGCTGCTGCGTGTTTGTGCAGCCACCGCGAGCGCCGAGCTGAGATAACACTGTCACCTTGTCAGCATCAGCGCTTCCCTCCGTCCTCGAGGTGCTGTGTAAATGTTAAGAGAGTGTTTAATTCATTACCAGGTAGAGCGGGATCGACAAGCACATCTCACAAATGAAGATGCTACTTGAGAGAATTTATTCACATCGAGGTCACATCCTGAGACAGCTGGGAAGGGAACAGAGGGCTTCTAATGACGAGCGAAGGGCAGAGATCTGGCAGATCGCTGCTCCATTTTTGGTACGCGAAATATCAGAGCCCAAGTGTCATCTGAAACTCTGCATCGGCCAGAAGCGGCGACGCTGCCTCCGAGCAGCTGCTGAACGCGGCAGCTGAATTCACAGCTCTGATGGGCCTCGTAGAAACTCTGCTGTTAATTTCCCCGCTGTTCTCAAAACCTGCAGCTGATGTTTGATTTGGCTGTGTCCCGAAGCAGCACAGCGTGCTGGTGTTTGCTGCACAGCCTGGTCGGTGCCCACTGCCCACAGCACGGCCGGGGCACCAGGGGTGCTCTGACAGCCCCACCAGCCAAGGGCTTTCTCCTTCAAATCGCCTCGTCGAGCCCTTCTGCCCTGACAGCCTGGAACTGGCCCTGTCGCTGCAGGTGATTAGCAAAGGATCGTCGTGGCGAAGGCACCTCTGTGTCAGGAGCAGGATGACGAATCGGGATAAGGATGAAGCCTGGAGCACAAGGCTCCCACGTACACGGGCGAAGGCAGCGGCTGCATCGCTCGGGCCCAGGCTCGGCTCCGCTGCATCCAGCGGATCAAAGGCAGCGAGCTGCGGCAGCACCGTCCCTGTCACCGAGCGAGCCCTAACGGGGATGCTCACGTGGACGGCCTTGGCAAGGAGAATCCCTGGCAGCATCTGCCAGCCTGCCTGCCTTGGTGAATAAAAAGGGCCAAACTCCGCCAGGAAAGCAGGGCCATGCGGAGAGGAGCACTGGGCTCAGTGTGGTCGTCCCCCCGAGCTTGGGCAGGGCTGGGGACCCGGCTGAGCTGTGTGACACTTGGTGGGGGCCGTGGTTCAGCTCCGTGGGCCTGAGGCAGCCAGGGCTGGGGGTCCCCTCACTCCATGTGCCTTTCTGGGAAGCTCGTGGGAGCGCTTGGCTCCTCGCCTCCTGCAGCTGACCCAGTTCTTGCTTGTTGCCATGGAGAACTGGACTCGTTTCCATTTAACAGTCTTTGTGCCGCTCCTGCCTTGACCGAGCGGTCCAGCTCTGGAGCTGGGAGGATGCTGCGAGGAGCCCCGGCGCGGTGCTCCCAGGAGAGGGACCAGGTTAGCATTGCAAATGCCACTGAAAGGCTGGAAGATGATTCCCACCTGCCTTTCCTCAGGTGTTTCTGCAGCTCCGCCTGTCCCGTCGGTAGCTGCCTCCAGCCCAGCCGCGACACCGCTCCTGACACCCACACGTCCCATCCCGCGGCTGCCGCCCAGCCCACACCTGCTGCTTCTGGGGAATACCTCGCGTTTTGTTTGCTCTCCCCTGGGTCTCCACGAGCAGAATAATCATCTCGGGGCCCTTCAGATTGGCTCGGCTGGTGCAGAGCTTCGCGGCTCAGCTGGGGCTCCTGATCTTCTGCCCAAGCAGAGGCCAGGACTCCTAGAGCGGTCTGCACAGAGGTGCTGACACCAGTCCTGCACCAGCCTCACCCCCAGACACTAGACCCACCGGTGACGGCCGAGAGACGCTGGGCTGTAGAAACAGGAATGCTGTTGCCCAGACGCTCCTTCAAATACCCCCTTTAAAATTCAGAAATACTTCAGTAAAGGCTTTTTGGTCTCATTTCAGGGATTGTCCGTCATCCCGTAGCCAGACGGATCTGCAACATGTTAAGCAACGCTTTGATGTGTCTAATGATCAAGAAAAGTCAATTTTAGGGGTTGATACTTCAGAGGAGTATTTAAAAATCTCAGAGTTCTATTACGGAGGACTAATTTGGGGGCAGTTCAGACAGCGCAGCACAGACGCTATAAATCATTTACCCCACGCAGGCTATAAACAGCTCAGGGGTGTAATTTTCTGTTCTGTCCATTTATTAAACTGTTGGGTTGTTTTTTTTCTTCAACCTGGAGTGAATTCACCAGTTAAAGGAATTTTCATTCACGGATGGAGGGGCTGCAGCTTTGTATTCCTCGCTCGGATTATCACATCTCAGCGCAAGCCATTGTTGTTAGTCGACAGGAACAGATGAGGCAGCCTCTTGATGTCACTTGCTGTATAAAAATAGCAATTTATCCTGTCTCTTTGCTTTGCAGCTTCCCAGAGAAGGGGTGAAGCCCCGGGGCTCCTACGAAGTCACTGGGATTTCTGAGCTTTGGCTTGAATTTCCCGTGTCATGAACTCCAGAGGAAACAAAAAAAACAAAAGCCAACATCAACCTTCCCCTCGTCCCACCCCGAACTGTGCCGCTCGCCCTCCCGAACCCACGGAGCACCTTAGAACCATCCTCCTCCTGCATCGCCCACGTGCCAGGCGCTGTGGTCTCAGGATGAGCCCCCAGCCCCGGAGCCTGAGCATCGGTGTGGTGGGAGGGACCTGCCCAGCTCCTCCAAGGACCCGGCCGTAGCTGCCTTCCTCGCACTCACCGCTTGCTGGCTTAGTTCTTCCCTCCCGGCCGACGCGAGGAAGCAATTTCCAGTTTGATTTGTGACGCTCGTGACATTGAAGCCTCATGTGTTCAAAAGCGCGTTCCTGGAGAGCAGAGGCAAAGCTCATTTCATCTTCTCGGTGAAGCCTCTTTCTCTCTACGAAGCACCCGCCGCGTCAGGGATGGGTTTAAATTGACTTTCTCAGGTGCCCATCAATGGGAGCGATTGTTTCCTAGAAACCAGAGGTTAATGGAGAAACACAACAAATAAAGCAAGAAGAAAGACGGAAACTCCTTCCTGCTCTCAGGCTGGCACCGGCTGCTTCGGAAAAATAAGGACAACTGGCAGCTAGATTCTTTTTCTGGGGAAAAGCCTCCTTTGGCTTCCAGGGAAGGGAGCCCTGGACATGCCCAGCTTGTCCAGGGGGCTGAACGGAGCAGCTCGCACTGGGCTTATGCAGGGGTTGCCCCGAGACATGGGCTGAAGGATAAAGCAGGAGAAAAGAGGGTCGCACAGTGATGATGGTTGCTCTCTGGAGGCTCTGGGCACGGCCAGGGGAGACGCTTCCACATTTCTGTCCGGGGCAGCCACCCCAGCATAGGCTGACCTGTTACCATTCACTCCATCTTTGCCACGAATTCCCCCCAGCCTCTCCCGTGGGCACCACGTGGGCTCGGTGCCCAGACAAGCAGCACAACCCCTGCGAGCAGGAGCCTCCTGCGCGGCTGCCCCCGCGCCCCAGCGCCCCTCGGGCCACGCGTTGCTTGGGTGGTTCGTTCCAGAGACGCGGGTTCACGTTCTGGCTAACGAGGCTGAGCTCAGCGGCTGCCGCGCCTCGCTCCCCGCACCCAGACGCGTCTGGTTTCCCTGGTTCGCGCGGCCGTTACACGGACAATAAACAATCTCCAGAGCCAGGTGTGGAGGGAGTTCCCCTCACGTGGGAGGGTGTGATTCACAGCACCCCTGGGACCGCTGCTTTCCCAGCGGCTCCCAGACACCCGGACTAGCACCCGTCCTCCGCAGCTCCGAGGCTCCTGCCGCGAAAGGGACAGTGCCCTGTTTATTGACAGCAGCACCCAGTCCCCGTCTGACCCACCAAAGCCGCCGTCCCAGATCACCAGTTAATCCGATTAATCCCAGCACGGAAGGAGCCACATCCATGATCCCTGGCTTTCCTCCGCTGCAGGTGCCCTCTGGAAGCTCCCAGCCCCTGTGCTGCCTCCTGCGCTGTCCACAAACAGGTCACAGCTGGAAGAACTTGTCCTTTCCAACATTTTAAGGCTGTTGTTGTGCCCGACGAAGGAGGCAAACTGGGAGTTCTTACCAGGAGGCTGGAGCAGAGCGACAGGAGGGTGGGTGAAGGTGATGGGGTTGGGACAACCACCTGGTCAGCTGCAGACGGCCTGGGCTGCCCAGTCCTGCTGGGCTCTGGGGCAGGGAGTGTCTGTAGGTGCAGGTTGTGACCCCTTGGGGCTGCAGCAAGAGCTTGTTGTGGGGCTCTGGGTTGGTGGGGTCTTCATGCTGATGTAGCCCCCTGGAAGAGGCAGGGTGTTGATGCCAGGCCCCAGCGAGCGGCTCGTGACGGTCGTCGTGTTTGTCAGCAACACGGCGCCGTGGGAGCAGCGGCCTGAGATAATGCCAACGCCACAGATTCGTCCCATAATGAAAGCAGCTACTCAATCTCGAGGGCAGGTTCGATGTGCTGGTGGTTAATGTTTAATGGGGAAAAGCCTAGAGCAATGGAATAAAGTAAGAAATATTTAATTCTACAGTGTTGTTTTGCACCATATGTTTTCCACTTCATAAATATTTTAGGCGCTTATGCTCACAAAGATGGGCTCCGTCTCCCGTGGGCTCGCGTGTCTCCATCTCCCCCTGGCAGGGCAGGTCCTGGGCTCCTCCTGCTCTGCCGATGTCTCTTCTCCAGGCAATCGGGGGCAGATTTCTGCTCAGTTGCCCCGTCTCAGCCTGCGCAGCCCCTGCACAGAGTCCAGCTTTGTCTCAGCCAGGAGAGGACAGGGCAAGGTGGAGGTCCCAGCCCACCTGGGGTCAGGGAGACCCCAAGGACACGATGCTGGGTTAGGGGCACTCCCACAGGCTCTCCGGTCTGGGTTCCAGCCCAGGACAAGAGGCGCTGCCGCTGGATGGGACCTGGATGCAGAGCCACGAGCCTGAGATGCCCTGAGAGACCGTGACATGGAGCATCATCCCTGGGAGCACAACCCCTCCCACCCCCCCCGCCGAGCTGCCCCAGAGCCTGCCGGTGCTCCCAGGGCTTGGCCAGCTTCTCATCCTCACCCTGGGTTTGGCCTTTTCTTCTGGGCTGCTGGTTTATTGCTCACCCTTGACTCCGCGACCCTGAGGGTCACGGTCTGCGTTCTGTCAGAGCTTTGGAGAACACCGACTGCACCAGGGCTGTCACACACTGCGCAATCTCCGCCACACACAGACGTATCCAGTAACGTATATATATTATATTATATTTTTTTATATATATATATACACATTAACAAAGAAGTTGCCAAAAAAAAAAAAACCCAACGAAAAAGGGAAAAAAACCCCCCATACCAGGAAGAACATCCGTCCCCCAAACCAAACCGAAACGGGCGCGATACGCGAGGAAGAGGAGAGTCCGACGGGTCGCGCGGAAACCGGGAGCTCACCACATCCCAGGACTGTACAACGGGGTCAGCCGGAGCAGAGGAGCCAGCAGCAGCACCCAGCCCCCCCCAGCCCCTCCGCCCGTGTCCTGTGCCCCTGCAGGGGCTGTGGGAAATGGGCTCGTTCATAACCCAGAGCTCCAGGCTCGGAGCGGCTGGAGCTGCTGCTGTGTCCTCACGGACTGCGGCAGGGAGCTGTCGCTGCTCCTGCGCGGGGGCACCGGGAAGCACCAGTGACCCAGCAGGGACCTGGGGGGCTGCTTCTCCCACCTGCCAGCAACACTTGGGTGAGCTTCACTTCCCCCAAACCAGGAGAGGAGAATGTGGGTGCCTCGGAAAGGGCCCCCGTCCCCAGGGCCGCCCGCTCGGGGTGCGGGGCTCCCCTGGGGATGTGGCCACACGAGCTCTCGGCCGCGTCCTCCCGCCTGGCCCCGGTACGAGACGTGTGCAGGGGGTCGGGGGGGGGTCCCGCCGCGATTAGTGCAATTTCATCAGGTGCAAATGTCACATTAATGGCTCGTGTGCTCTGAGTTAGTGGGCGTGCTGAGTCCTCCAGCAATAAGCCAGTCAAAGCGGTGCCGGTGCCAGCGGAAGCCGAGCACCCGGATTGCCAACACCAAAATCCATCTCCAGTGCTCGGGCGGTCGGTTGAGGTGGACACATTACGAGCAGCCCTGGGCGGGACTGGCACACGGGGAAGAGACTTTCATGAGAGCCCCATGTGGCTTTGGAAATGCCTCCAACTGGAAATGGCAACTTTATCCTCAGATTATGAACCACGTGCTCAGCCGTGGGGAGGGGCAGACGTGACCCTGCTGCCTCCCACCTGGTGCCCTGCACATGGGGACCAGAACAAACATAGAACCAGAGACTGGTTTGGGCTGGAAGGGACCTTAAAAGATTATCTAGTTCCAAACCCCCGGCCATGGCAGGGACACCTCCCACTAGAGCAGGCTCCATCCAACCTGGCCTTGAACACGTCTTTGAAGAAGCCAATGAAACTGTTGTGTCTGCTCGGGAGGGATGTGCTGCCCACCTGAGCGCCTGCCAGCACCTCGGGAAAGCAGCCTGGGCCAGAGGGAACACCACCCTCAGCTCAGCAGTGCAGGGACACCAGCCATGAAACTAAAGGAGGTCTGTGGGGAGCCGCACGAGGTGGAAAACAGCCAGACCCTGTGTCGGGAAGGAGCGTCTGCCAAACCTCTGTGCTGGGGCTGAGATGCTCCCTGGCTCGCTTGGGAAGGGTGGGGGCCTCTCTGACTCCTGGTGCGCTCCCGAAGGTGCTGGTCTGTGCTCGGCTGCCCTCCGCCGTGGTCCTGCAAACCTGGCCGAGCACCGGGAACGTGGCCAGTGGGCAGCAGCAGTAGCACGCGGCCGGGAGAGGTGGCGGGGCCATCCTTCCCAGCGCTGCCTTCGCTCTCGCAGACCACGGACCACAAAACCACCATCTGCCACCTAACCACTATCCGCCACGTAACCAACGCCAGCGCTCACCAAGTGTGAGGGGTCCATGCAATCATCTATCACACCAGAGAAGCTGCCGAACTTCAGCCAAACAGAAAGTCCTCCCCAGAAAACTGCTCTGGTCCTACCTGGCTCTCGAGACAAGCTACCAACGGGCTCCAGAACACCAATCCCTCCTCCTCCACCCTGCGCCTTGCGGGGTTGCACGAGACCTCGCTCTGACCACAGCAGCACCTCAGAAGATCACCCGAAAACCCGCCCCAGCCTCTCCAGCCCCCAGGGGAAGACAAAACCATCCAGGTGACAATCGCTTCGGGAGCGCTCGGAGCACACCGCCACGGAGCGGCACAAGCCGCGTGCGCACACAAGTTGAGCTTGCCAACGGGGGTTTATTTCAGCCGCAGTCAGAGGTTCTTCCTCTTTCCCCGTAAAAAAATACGTGGAGCTGCGTGTGGACGGCGCTTGCTTGCTGGAGCACGGCGGCTGCTCGTGGCTCTCCGGCACGGCTGCCGGCCGACCCCGAGCGCCGGCGTTGCTGGTGCCACCGCAGGGCACGGGCAGAGCAGCCTAGTGACACGCTTTCATCCCTGATACGTACGGGGACTCCTGGGGCCTGCAGTTACACTCCTGCTGCTCTGGGTAATCTATGAAGTCTGGGGCGGGCAGACCCGAGAGGATCATCAAGGATTTGTTCCAGATGGTGAAGGTCGGACACACCGGGAGGATGAAGGAGATTTCAAAGGTGTGGAGGTGGAGGGAGTTGGCCGGGTCGTAGAAGGAGAGGGCGTTGTTGTCGTAATCCAGGAGGACGCCGAGGCGCTTCATCTGCGGGTGCACCTCCACCAGCATCTCCTTGTTGTTGTGCCGCACCACGAAGTTGTTGTTGCAGCGGGAGAAGACCCAAGACGAGGAGTTCTTCCCGATCCACTCGTTCTTGGGCGCCGACTTGTAAGCCACGCCGATGGCGTACCTGCAAGAGAGGAGCAGCTCGGCTCAGCAGCCGCCAGCCTCCGTGCGGGGCCAAGCCCAGCACCTCACGCTGTGAAATTCTCCTGCCTGCGGAAGCAGCACGGCAAGAGCTCTGCGTGGCTGAGGAAAAGCCTCCAGCCTCCCCTCCTCCCTAGGCCCTGGGAATGCTGCCCTCATCTCTGGGGAAAGCTGGGAGGGATAATAATGGTACCTACCAGGTGGAGGATCCCACCACCACCTCCCAGTAGTGGCAGCCGCTGTCGATGAAGACGTTGCCTGCCGCGCCGTAGCACCCCGTCCCGCTGAACCTCTCGGGCGTGTGGCTCTTCTTCAAGGAGCTCTCATCCTTCTCCATCTGCAGCCCGTCGTTGGAGATCTTCAACTTCTTGTGAGCCATCTTGGGGTCCAGCTTAAAAGGCTGACCTGTCGGAGGAAGACACATCAATTAGGATTCGTGCTTGTTACCATCGTTGGGCAGGCAGAACACGGCAGGAAACGTCTGTGTAGAGAGTGAGGAGGCAAACTCGGAAACGCAGAGAGGAGTGAGCTGCAGAGGGAGGTCTCTGCCCCCAGGGGAGGTCTGGGCTCAGAGCAGGCTGGGCACGGCAGGCAGAGCTGTGGTCCTGGCAGGGATCCTTAAGCAAGGGGCTGGGGAACGCCCGGGGTGTCCCTGCTGGGCATTATCCCCTTCAAATGCCTCCTGCCCCATCAGAGCAGCTCCTTCTGCCCGCCGCTAATGATGGAAAGTGCAGCAGCACCAGGAGGACGT
Organism: Todus mexicanus; assembly: GCA_013389965.1. NCBI lineage: Eukaryota > Metazoa > Chordata > Aves > Coraciiformes > Todidae > Todus > Todus mexicanus. The sequence continues at coordinate 12,666 of WEIS01083624.1, forward strand.
TTCCAGGGGATGAAGATGCCATCGGGACGTGCTGTGAACCAGGCCCAGGCAGGGCACGTAGCCTGGACTCCTGAACAGACCCAGACTCTGCCAGCAGCAGCGAGCGCTACGTGAGCACAGGGAAGGGAGAACAGCCCCTGAGGCGTTGCTCTAACAACACTAGACCCCAGAAGCTGGGCCACAGCGCCGGGCACGTCCCTGAATCCCCTCGGGCACCCGATGCCGACCGCTCCCCATCACACCCCGGCTGCCATCCTGGGAAGCAGGCCCCAGATTTTTAGTGTTCCTCCACTGCCTCACAAGGTCTCTGTGCTCGGAGCTGTGCACGTGGAGGTGGAAGCAGATCAAAGGCGTTGGGTCCAGCCTGTGCTCGGCGGAGGCTGGAAGCAAGCACACACCCCGGAGCTTCCTCCGCAATTAGCAGAACTGAGTTTGATGGGGTTTGCAGACCTTCAGCGCGGGCTGGAAGGCCGGCTGCAGTTCCTTTGTCACGTTACCAGCACACAAAAAGCCAAGCCAACTTCTGAGCGGCACACGCTGGTTGTCCCCGTGAAGATAAACCCCTCCTGACGGTCCCAAGGGTGGGAACATCTGCCCTCCCTCGCGTCCATCACCACAGGCTCTTCTGGGCACCACGAGCGGGTGCTGGGATTTCTCTGGAAGGCTCTGGCTCCGGACACCACGCGGCCCCACCACGGTCCGCAGCAAGGCTGGAGAGCTTTCCAGGGCGATCCCGCAGCGGAGCTCAGCCGCGCTGCACCCTGGCACCCGACAGTCGCTCCTGTTGATTTTCCTCGGAGCCCAATTTGCAGGATAATTGAGTTGAGAGGCCTGAAAGTCAAGCTGCAAATGGGGAGCGACCCGCCCGCTCCTCTCCTCCAGCTATTTGGATATCTCTGTGGCTATCTCTTTCTGGCAGTAATGCGAAGAGACAGGCTCTGAGGAAGCGAGGTAGAAAAAAACCTTCTCTGTCAGACGAGACAGTCACAGCCCGTTCCACGAAGACGACCCCTTCTTAAGGTCAGTGCGAACAACTGGAGCCCAGCGCTGGCCGCTGGTTTGCGCTGGCACATTCTGGCCCAAGGGTTTGCGGGGTATCCACAGACAGGGCGCTGGGTGGGCACTGTGGGAGCCCTGAAGGACACGGGCTGGGCTGCAGCATCCCCTTCGGTACAGAGGGCTCTTCAGAGGACACAGCCGGGTCTATCGGACCCCTTCCCAAAACACCGGCCCAGCAGCGGCAAACAACACAGATTTCACAGTCGGGTTTGTAACAGACATCCTCTGGGCAGTCAGATAACTTATCTCACAAACTCAGCTCACTGGAATATTCCCTCCAGCCTCTTGTTGGTGCATCTATCCACGGCGCCTGCATGAGGACAGAGGGCTGGGGGGAAACCAGCTGGCACCGGGGCTGGACACAACAAGCTGCATCCTCCGTGGGGTTTATCAGCTTAATTACACCTCCCTTCCCTGCGAAGTCCGGAGCGTTGCAGCGCTGGAGGAAATCCGGGCTGGCCCCATGTGTGCGGGAGCAAAGCAGGAGCAGGGGGCGGCCAGCGCTGCTGCAGGAAAACATTCCAGGCTAATTAATCTGGTCAGCAGCATGCCAGCAACAGAGATGGGTGGAGGGGAGCACAGGGGGAGTCTGCACCCCCAGCCTGGCGCCTGCCCAGCTCCCCAGGGCCTCAGAGGGCTCCTGCCACACGTTGCAGGGAGCAGACGTGCGGCTCCAGGTGCTCCTGGACGGGTGCACCAGGGAGGGTGGTGCGGGAGCCAGAGCTTGTGGGGCTCACTCACCCGGGGTGCAGGTAAGAACATTCAGCTTTCTGCCTCGTCAGGAATTTGTCTGCAGGACAAGGGCTGCTAATGGGGCAGTGGCACTGTCAGGATTTCTTTTCTTGTTGCTTCACAGAAAGAATCAATTACGGTGATGCTCAGCAGGTCCTGCTACCCATGCCAGCTCCAGCGCGTCGGCACAGCCACCCAGAGCCAGCCAGGAATGGGCTGTGCCTTGGTTTACATAAGAGCTACAGAAACAACTGCACTGAGATCCCCCAAGAAGCAAGAGACAACCTCCAACATCCAGCTGGAAGCGTGAGGAGCACAAGCCTGCGCCACGGCGTGGCTGGGGCAGGGGTATGGCCAGAGCGGCACCGGCAGTTCCACTCTTACTCTCTGCCCACAGCAGCAGTGCCCTGGCTCTGACCAGCCTCTCGGATGCCACCTGCGCCTCCTATGCAGAAGCATCCCCTGCACAAAACCTGGTGGACCTGTGACCTGCAGCCGGACCATCACCCTGGTCCGTAAGCCCTCAGCCAGCCGCCCCTCAGACGGAAGCAAACGAGCTGAAGGCAGCCGTGGGGCGCAGGACACCTTGCAGAGCAAGCCTGACAGCAACAATTACTGTCCTCCCGTCAGAAACCACCTTGAGGAGCGACGCTGCAGGGCTCTGATGCTGAGCTGTCGAGTCACAGGGAAGCAATAAATCCATCCAAACCCAAGAACCTTCTGACAGACTCCTGCCGGGCAGCTTGCTGAGGGATCAGCCTGCGCCTCGGAAACCATCTGCACCAACACGATCCCGTGTTCACGGGGGCCTCGGGGACCGTCGCTCTGACAGCAAACCCCTCCGGCTGAGATTCCGTTGCTGTTTGAGATGGGGTGGGGACGGAAGCCACCCCACACCACCCAGCAGGTCTCACCAGGGGATACACAGATCAGGGAGACACAGAAACGCGCATAAGAATCAGGCCAGTCTGCAATGGCCAAGGTAAGGACCATAAAAAGACCTTCCCTGCGCTTTATTTACTACCAGAGCTGGGACCGTCCCTGTGTTCTGGCATTCTCATCCACTTTTGGACACTTGCTAATAAATAAGACCTACTCAGGCCCAGAGTCAGCAACGGGAGGTTTCTCTCTGTCACTAAACCGAAACCGTTCTCCCAAGCTCTTCTGCTCGGGCAGATTTAGTGCCAGCACTGACAGCACCGACGCCGCGGAAATCAATACGTGTCCTGACACCGACCTTCTGGCGATGAGGGAACCTCTCCAAACATCACTCCAGGATCAGAAAGAGGGCTGTGAAATATGCTAATTGCCCTGTTTCCCCGCCAAGCTGCTGACACTTCTGCCGAGGTTGCAGCGGTTGACAGGCGCGTGCCATCTCCTCATCGCCCACCGCAAAGGGGAAAGCCCTGCTGCCACCGAACGGCAAACACGGGCTGGAGGAACGGCGGGCGAGGGCCAGCTCCCTCCGCCACCCGAGCACGGGGATGGGTCCCTGGGTCACGCCAGGAGCTCCCGGCACACACAGACCGACCGTCACACACAGGAATTCCTGCGGCACCTCAGCCGAGGTTTCCTTGAGACCTCAAACGTGTGGGGAGCTGCTGCAGAGACATCCCCGAGGCAAGGGGAGCCCGGAACCCGGTTGGGCTCTGATTTAATCTCCTGAGTCGAGCTCACCTCCGCGGAGGGCCTTGGGCAGCGTCTCCGACGACTGGTGCTCGGTTCAAAGCCCAGAGAGCAGCCCGTTCCCCAGGGGCTGCTGCTGAAGCAAACCACCCTCGCTCCCCTGCTCTGCTCCGCTCTGACACAGCGTCGCTCGCGGCTTCTCAAGCTGCCCGCTCCTTATTTCCAGAGCAGGGGGAGCACTTAGAACCAGCAGCCGCGGGAGGGATTCATTTTTAATGAAGAAGGCAGAACTGGATTGGAGCTCGCTGCTCGGCAGCCTCCAGCACCAAGTGCAACCTCTCTTCTGCTTCACGTGGGGCTGCAAAGCCCCATCCACAACCACACGGACGCTTTCCCATCTCCTTGTGGCTCCCCAAACCCACAACCCTCTGTGAACAAAGCCACGCGCAAGCACGGGATTGCCCCGGGACTCCCAGCAGTGTGGGGTGACCAGGAAGATGAACCTTCGTGGTCTCCTCCTCAGATCCCAGCTGTCCCAGGGACCTACAGCACTGACAGGAGCTGGTGGGAGCCCCAGGCACCGTGTGGGATGGCAGAGATCACCCCTCAAGGCAGGGAAGGAGCCAAGACATCGAGCGAGATGGGCACAGTGAATGCTTTAAATAACCCAGGGGTGTCCACCACGCTGCCAGCAGCGGTGGGCTCGCCGGGGGCGGCTCAGCCAAGCCCCTCCAGATCTGAGCACCAGTGGAGCTGCTCTCCCACCGCCCACCAAGGAGGATGAGCACCCAGCACGTACTGTTGGTCTTGAGCCGGGCGGGCTCGCTGTTCCTGCTGCCCGCCTGGTTGATGGCCTTGACAAGGAAGATGTAGCGGGTGCCGCTCTGCAGCCCGTGGACCGTGTAGTGGTTCTGCTTGATGTTGGGGACGATCATCCAGCTGTCCATGGAGTTGTAGAGACCTGTGGTACGGGACAGGGGGGGAAAGATTCACTCAGAGGAAAGGACAGAACACAAAGATCACGTGCTGCTGACGCAGAGCTCACCGACCCCGCGTCCCTCAGGGTGACTGACCGCCCGACGGAGCGTTAAGAGAACCCGCAGGAAAATGTTCGTAGGTGATGAAGTCCAGCAGCTCGAGGAGCTGCTTAAAAGCACACGAAGGCAATGCTGGGTCAGGCAAAGCCAGGGGTGGGGCACCGGTGCCTCAGGACGCTGCGCTGGGAAGTGATGGGGAAGGAGTGCAGAGAAAGAGGGAATCAGCCCGTGGCATCTTCCCGGCCAGGGCAGGGAGCACCGGTGGCTGCCGGTGCCTGGGAGAAGATGCTGCCCGTAATCATCCTCTCGTTTCTTCCCCAGCTGTCAGAAAACAGCTCTGGGGCAGCTACCGCAGCACAGGACTGTGGCTTTACACCGCAGGAAGAACAAGCAGGAAGCTCAGAAGCAGCCCCTGGAAGCCCCTTGGATCCCGCGGGGCTGCAGGCGGAGGGCGAGCGGACGCGTGAGGAGCAGGCTGTGGATGCAGGAGGGTTTCCAGGCTCCTGTTGCCGGCACACGTCTGCGCGGCTGGAGAACGCTCCACACCTCCTCTTTTTCAAGGCTGACACCAGGGTGTTTATTTATCTCCGGTGGCTCGCGCAGCCGGAGGACAAGGGCAGGTTGCAGTCGTTGTCAGCCTGGATTTGGTTTAAAATCGAGGTGGAAAGGGCCTTGGGGAGCAGAGCGATGTTTGAAGTAGAAAATAAACCAGATGTGATACCGACTGCGCCCTGCGTGCAGAGCTGCTCTCGCCGGAGCACGCAGCTCTCCGCCAAGCACCAGGAGGTGTTATCAGGTGTTATCTCCCTGCGGACAAGGACTCACTTTGGATCCTTCACAGGAAAGGACAAGGTGGTTGAGAGACAACAGCCCAGGATGATCTGGCCTCCCAAGCAGGTTTCTTTCCCGAAACAACCGAGGAGGGGAGGGCCTTGAAGACTGAGGGCTCCTACCCCTGCCAAAGCCGAAAAGAGGTCCTTTTTATTGCGGCTTTTGTCATCCATAAAAACGTCCAACTCCCGCCAAGCTCCTGGCTTTAAAGAGAGTGCGAAGGGGACGGTTTGCACCGGCCAACTGTGTGCTCTTGGAGAAGGCATTTCCTTCCGCGGGAAGCCTCCTCTGGGCGAGCCCTCGCACGGCGCGCTCCTCACGCACCAGCGCAGCCGCGACTCAGTTGCTCTCGCCGCCCAGTCCTGGCCGGGTTATTTCCAGTGACAATACATTATTCATCTCCTCCTCTGAGACGTTAACTGATGTTTTCCTCACTCCTGCTGTGAAAAGCTACTGAAGGTGGCCAAGGCAGACACTCCTAACAGGGCTCCCTCGGGGCTTTCTTCCAGAGCTGCCCCGTGTTCATCACCCCACGGTTTCCGCGGCCCCACCTTCCTAATGTCTGTGCGAACCCCCTGCAGCCCCCAAATGGGGGTAGGTGACTAATTCCTGAGCCCCTCGATGGACTGGAGTCCAAGCCACGTGCCCAAAGCGGCACATGGGGAGAGGTGGGAGCCAGACCCTTCCCTGAGGGGCACCACCGCTGCCCCAGGGCAAGGGCACAAACTGTAGTGGGGGGAAAAAATGGTGAGGTAAGGAAAAAAGTCTTCTAGCCGAGGGTGGAGAAGTACTGCAGCAGGGCCCTGAGAGCTGGGGACCCTCCATTCTTGGAGATAGTCAAGGCTGAAGAAGGAAGCCCTGCACGGCCTGGCTGAGCTCCAGGACCGGCTTATGCTGAGTTGGTGCAAGGACCCTCAGGTCCCTCCCCTCCTACACGGCTCGGTGACACCAGGATGCTCCATGGGTCCTGCTCAGCTGGCAGGTGCAGGGGAGAAGGAGGCTGGTGGCCACCTAAGAACGGAGCCAAAGAGGTTGCTGGGCTCTCCCAGGCTTTCAGAGAACAACACACAGCAGCTGCGGGAGGAGGGGAGAGGGGAGCAGGGGACGTTTGGCTGCTGCTGCACCCACGGCGAACCCCTGACTGAGAGGAAATAAATCAGCGTGTGCTCCAAAAGGAGGGCGACGGCTGGGGAAGCTCGTTCAGTCGCTTGGAAAGTCACAAGCGGTAACTTTCCCTGGCAGCTTCCTGCATATTTTAAAGGGCGCTCAGCAGCCTTCCTGTGCCGCGACACCGCGCCCCCAGCGCCGCGTCCTCCTGACCCCTCCCGAGGCAGCCGACAGTGGCCCAGAGCGTCCATGCCGGAGCATTTTGTCAGCACTTCCCACAACGGTGAAGTGGAAAACCAGCAATAAAACTTCCCTGCACGAGCCACGCTGTGCTCTTCCAAAGCGTGACCTCGGGACGGACGAGCTGGAGGCTGCGATTTGGCTCTTCCATTATGACATCCGTATTTCTTTCCCGTATGGAACAAGCAGCTTCCCTGGACTCTCTCCTACAACCCAGCCCACAAATTAACTCTCCTCCAGAATTCAAACCACCTCCAACTTGAGGTGAAAGGCGGCGCTACAAGAAATCGTAACTGGGAGGCATTTCTGACACCTTGAGGACCCGCCAGGCACCCAAAGGAATAAGCGGCTGCTGCTTGAGCCTGCAAAGAGCCCTGGGCTTCGTGGCCAAGGACTACCCAAAGCGGACCCCGGCCCCCCAGAGCGAGCGGGCGCGCAGGAACTCACTGATGAAGTTGGCTTGGCCGGTGAAGATGGTGTACTGCAGCTCGTAGGAGCTGACGCTGAACTCGTCCTCCGAGATCCAGTGGACGGTGATGGTGTCGTGGGAGGCTGTGCAGAGCTCCTCTCGGACAGACGGCGGGTTCGGCGCTGCGGGAGATCACCGACAACACACCTCACTCACTTTGTGCTTTCCTTTCTCAGCACACCTACGTCTTTTTTGCTCCCTCGAGGCTGGCGAGGGGCTGGTGCAGGGAGCAGAGTCTCTCAGCACCAACAACCGCCTCGTTTCGTCTGCCCTTATGTTTCCTGTACAACTTTTCAGTGCAATAACAAAACACGCAGGGGTCGGCACGTTCTCAGGCCTGCTGGAACGAGGGGGTTTTGCCGCTGTCCCTGTCAGGTCTGACCCCTCCAGCCTGTGCTACGGGCACCAAGGCAGCACCAAGAGCCCGGCGAAGTCTCTGCCCACAGCGGTTCATAACTTGGCACCACAACTTTTGACCTGCCGGCCCTCGGTGGGGCGCAGGGGAGGGGGCCGGGGGGAGCTGTGGGGGGCAGGATGGGGAGCCTGCCCGTGCACTCACCCGTTAGATAATCCAGTCCCTCCAGCAGCTTCTTCTCTCTGGAAAAATCTAAAGCAAAGTTTTCAAAGGCATCATTAAAATTGATATCTGGTATCAGAACTTGAGAGGATGCGGTTGCCATGGCGACCCTGAAAGAAAAGAAGAGACCATCAATACACATCAGGGTGCAGGCAGCTCCCGGCACCCGGCAGCGGCGAGGGGGTGATTAAAAGGGTGCGAGAAGCCTCGTGGTGACATCGCACAGCATCAGGAAACTGAATTGCACCGAGTAACCCCTGCTCCTGCCACGGAAGGGCGGCCTGACCTGCGGACAGGTTCCCAGAGAGGTGGGAGGACTGAATCCTTGGGGGTCCCAGCCCTGACTGCCCCCCAAGCTCCCTGTGGATCAGCATTTCTCTCCCGCTGTCCTCCCCTGGGAATGGTGTTTGCTCCCACAGGAGATGTTCAGCTCCATTGGGACCTGCCCTGCGAGGAACGGGAACCAGTGACACCCCCAGCCCCAGGGTTCATTTGAGGGGAGGATGCTGGAGGCTGCAGAGGGGGGAACGGGGTGTCCCTGCCACCAGGGGACAGCTGCAGCCGCTCGTGCCAGCCCACCTCTCGGCCACGTTCCTGGCCGTCTGCAGGAACCGCGCGTGGTCGTTCTCCTTCAGGATGTGCTCGGCCTGGTTGATGAGGACCGTGGAGCGCTCGAGACACTGCCGGCAGTTCGCGACCTGCTGGGCCAGCTTCCGCAGCTTCATCACCTGCCAGAGGAGCAGAGGGGACCCAGGTGCTCAGACACCAGCGCGCAGCTTGGGAAGCACGAAGGGAATCTCCCCCATCAGGGGAAGCAAGGAGGGCGAAATGGCATGAAAATGTCCCCGGAGGCTCTGGGGAGGGAGAGCAGCCACGCGCCTTCTGTGCTAAATTTTGCTTGCAGGTGGGAATCACAGACTCATGGACTGGTTTGGGTGGGAAGGGACCTTTAAAGGTCACCTAGTCCAACCCCTAGGCAAGGCCGGTGCCGAGGCTCAGGGAAGGGGGTGCAGATGGCCTGGCCTGTGGCCAGCCGGGCTGGGCTGTGACACCAGCACCTGTGGTGCCCCGGGCAAGCGACGCGGGTGCTGGCACCCGCCAGCCGGATCCACACCATGGCAGAGGGCTCTTCAGGGTAGCCCAGCTGCCAGCTCCCCTCCTCCTCCTCTCACATCCTTCCTGATGATTTTCGCTGCCTCCTGGCTCCTTCCCGCGTCCTTCCACCACCTCGTTGCCACGGGGCGCTGCCCGGTCTCATGGGCACCGGTACCCAAGACCCCGCAGAGCACGAACCCAAGCCCTGCAGGTGTGAGTCCAGCTTGGAGCTGCATCAGGCTCCTCAGGATCTAATCTGTGGTGGGTTTCCAAAGACACGCGTGTGGTGCATCCAGGAAGAGCTCTTTTTTTAGGATTCCAGGGATAAAAGCTACCTAAAGGCTGGGTCTGGCTTCCTCACGTCAAAGGTTCACTGCACGGGCAGCACGGCCCAGGACAAATGGAAAACTGAGGAGCGTTGCAGCAGGAGAGCCGCATCCCTCGCTCTGCTGTCGGAGCGCATCACGCCGGCCGCAGCCTCCAGCGCTGCCTCCTCCCTTTTGTGTCTGGAGCTTTGTAAACTCTCCAACACCCGCGGCTGGGGCTCCTCGGAACGGCTGCTTCCCATTCACACTCGGACACCGTCGCTCAGAGCTGCGCTGCCGCAAACCCGCTCATTTCCACCTCCAGTCCGATCTCACCAGCAAAGAGGCTTATTCCAGTTTCCGGGTAACTTGGAAACCAAACCCAGTCCCCTCCCCGGTGCTGCCAGTACCGCCGTCCCTGCATCCATCTCCCACCAGCGCGGTGAGGGGTTGGCAGCTCCGCCAGTCCGACCCTCTGGCAATCGAAGCAGCCGAGCATTGCTTCTGCTGATGGGTCTGGGCGCTCCTCGGGGCCTCTCTCCTCTACCCAGCTGCCAATTTGTGGGTAAATAACATCCCTGAGCCTTCCCGCTCCCTGCCAAGCGCGGCTGAAACTGGACAGCACGGTCAGAAGACGTTAAGGGGAGAGGGTGGGAAGTGAGAGGCAGACAGACAGATGGACCAGCAGAAGGCACCGTTACATAAAATATGTTCCCTGGAGTGGCTGGGATAAAAGCAGGCGCGCCAAAGCTCCCACTCCTGCCGAGGGTGTCCCCAGGCCGCGCTGGCTGGCTGGCGCTCCTGCGTACACACACACGCGGCACGACTCGCTCCCAAACCTCTGCCTGCAGAAAACCCTCTATCTGGAGCAACGCTGCTTCCCGGCTGAGCCACCGGCACCAGGCTGGGAGCAGAGCTGAGCCCCGACGCACGCTCAGCCTCGGCAAGAAGCGCAAACGGCTTGTCCGTGCACGCTGCACGCCACCGCGGACACCACTCGGAGCTAGAGCTGATCCCTGCAGCCTCTCCCCACCGCACAGAAACCGCCAGAAAAAGGCAGAACACATGGAACTGATGGAGAAAGGGTGCAACCCCCCACCCCCCCAAGCACTAGGTGAGAGAGCAGCTCACCCGCGGCCACGCTGCAATGCAGAGCGTGCCACGTCTCCCTGATCTGCAGTGCAGGGCTCGGGAGGCCCTTCAGCATTAATTCCACGTTATTCTACTAGCACCGCAGTGTTGGAAAAGCCCCGAGGAAGCTTCTCTGGCCTGATCCAAGCAACCGCACCAATCTGTCAAGCTCCTCAGTGCACCTCCCTGTCTGCTCTCGTCAGAAAAGCCCTGGGGATGGTGGCAGCGAGGGACAGCCGGACCCGCAGACCGTCCAGGGTGGTGCCGAGGTGAAGCTGCACGTGCCAACCGCTGCCGGTAGCACCTCTGCGCGCGGCTGGGGCATCTCAGTGCTGCAGGCCACCAAACTGCAGGGCCGCGACCACAGAGGAAGGGCAGAGCCTGCAGCGGCCGCCCCACAGGCGCAGGGGGTGCCCCTCAAACCCCGGGCGCACGAGCCATCGCTCCTCACCTTGGTCTCCTTGATCTTGACAGCGATGACCTGCTTGCGCTGGCGGATGATCTCCATCAGCTCATCGCACTCCTCCATCAGCTTGGCCTCGTGCATGGCTGTGTTCACCTGGCAGGGAGCAGGAAGGCACGCGCTGTTAGGAGGGACGCGCGGGGCTCTCCCAGGAGCTGCAACAACTGCTCCCCACGCTGGGCCCCGGCTCCGCCAGGGGCTGAGCTGGGCAGGGGATGACAGCCCCGCATCCAGCGCCGCTCCGGCTGGAGAAAGGAGGAGTGCTGGAGGAAGGCNCCAGCAGCACCCTCGCCCCCGGAGGCAGGAGCAGACAGAGATGGCCACGGCTCAAACCTCCCAGGGGCACAGATCGGGGCTGTCTGGGAGTGTTCGCAGCCCCGGCGCTCGCTGCTGCCGGCAGGATGGAGCCTTGGGTGCCAGGACAGCAAAAACAACCATGGGAGAAGGTGGGTCCTTCAGCGAGTGCCAGGGTCCCCCTCCAGCCTGGCATGCCTGGCAGAGATCCTGGGCTCCTGCTTAAATCAACTCTGGATCCGAAAACCTGCCCAGGGAAAGAAACCTGCAGCTCTTGGAGACCGAAGGCAGATGAGGCTGCAGAGGCCACCACGGTCCCTTTCCCAGCTGCCTTCTGCCCCAAAAGACACGTTTCCACACCAGGGGCCCACCCCGCAGTGCCAGCAGCACATGCAGGTGGGATTTCAGACCAACGCAGCTGTGCTGGCAGAAGCCCTGGGCTCAGGCACAGCTTGATACTGGCCAAGCCAGGTTTTATTAGGATGAACTAGTTCCCAGGTAACGCTTCCTTCGGGGGTGAAGACTCAGGGCGTGCCGTGACTGTAGGAAAGCTGGGCACAGGGGAGAGCTTTTAGACATAAGAAGGGGGAGGGAAATACTTCACTCTTCTCCACGTGTGTGGGGAGATGTGTGAGGGACAACACAGCCCAAAGATAAACAGCACATGGTAAAACCCAAACCTGGAAAGGGCTCCTGCTGCAGCTCCCGGAGAGACGAGGAGCCTCATCTCAGCCTGAGGCAGGATTCACACCCGACAAACCTCCTTCCTCCTCCACATCCAGGCAGCTCCGGGATGGAGCAGAGGACACAATCCCATCCCCAGAGCACCCAAAACCATCAACAGGTCTTTGACTACACAGCAAGGCAGCCATGCCCCAGGGAACGGAGGGCCCCCATCTCATGGAGCAGGAGCAGCGACACAGGCAGCACCTCCTGCTGCCCTCCCTGGTGGGGACATCGGGGTAGGGACCACCCCTGATACCCACCCTGGTATTTTACAGGCTCGGTTTCTTCGTAGGGTTGTTACCTGCTCTCTTTGGTCCACCCCTGGTCTTGGAGTCAAACTGTCAGAGCAGCGAGTGCTGCTGACTGCCACCAGGGCTCTGCAAGGCCGTTCCGGCTCCTCCTCTGCCTGCAAGGTATCTATTTGCTATCTATGTACCGTAGTCACGCCAAACCCACTGAGCCCTGAAGAGGCACCTCCCATGAAAGCCAAAATTCCCTCTCCTCTCATGATGCACCAGCAGAGGAGCAGGACAACCTGGGAGCACCACGCTCAGAGGGCCAGCGGTGCTGCAAAACCCAGGGGTGACTCTTCTGCTCCTTGCTTCAGCGTGGAAGCTCAGAGCACATCCCAGCCCCCCGCTCCTCGCGCACCGAGCTGCATCTGACGGTGGCTCGCAGCTGCTGGTGGCACACCCGGCACCCTCAGAAAAGGGCTTTCCACTCCTTTACTCTCCCCAGATCATCAGGACGGCGACAAGGGTCTTATTTACTGAGCGAAGAACAAAACGCTGATGGTGCCTGAGGAAACCGGGGGTCAGGAAGCACCGTCCTGGCCGAGAGCCCCCGTGGCTCTCTGAGACGCAGATGGTGAAGCTCGAGCTGCACGTCCCGGTGCAAACCCATCCCCGTGCGCTTTGCCACGGGCAAACGACCCCATTGGCACAGGCAGCAGCCCAACACTCCCGCCGGCCGCTTGCGGCAGCTGGGGCAGCCGCAGGGCTCCCAGCAAGGGCTGGGGTGACCCAGGGTGACACAAACACTCGTCACATTTGCTTGGGAACCAGCAAACTCTTCCCAAAGCCCCATCAGCGATTCCAGCAGCAGTCCGGCGGCTTTATTCTCCAGAAAGGTGCTGGTTCAAAGAACCGCTGCTTAATTTAGCAACCAAAAACATCAATAGCCCATTAAGAAGAAACTAATTGCGACAGCCCCTCTCCATGTATCACTTCAGCAAACAAAGCTGCAAATTAATTTGCTATTAATTGGAACACGCACTTTGAAACCACGGTGAGGGATTAACCGCCTTGCTCCTCTCCAACGCTTTCCAGGGGAGCGCAGCGCTGACGAACCCCCGGCTGCAGAGCCGCAGCCACGAGGCAGTGCCGGGTTCTGGCACGGGCTGCTCGGCACAGCTCCACTGATGCCTCCCGAAGAGACCAGGCAAGAAGAAGATGCCCATCTGCGCACCGGGAACACAGAAAGCTCTGCAGATCGAGCGGTCCTAGCGGCCAGATCAGCTGCCTCCCTTTTCTCATCAGAATTAAGGGTGATCTCTTCTCCTCCTCCTCTGGCACTGCTGGTAATCCCCTTGACAAAGGTCTCCCCTTAAGCCTCAGGGCTGCTGCTCTGCTACAGAATTCAGGGTTCGGGCAGAAGAGGTGGCAAGGAAAGTGGGGACGAAGGCTGCAAACCAGGAGGAAGCTGAGACCAGCTGCGTCCTGCCAGGGGAAGCTGCCGTTGAGCAGGGATGGGGACAACATCCCCCCGCCTGCACCGAGGAGCTGGGGACAATCCACGCCGCCCACGCTGCCACAGGGTGAGGCTGGCCCTGGGCCGAGAGCTAGAGAGATGAGGAAAGCAGCCTCAATGAGCAGGGTGAGGCTCGTTCACGCAGCTCCAAGGCCCCTGTGATCGCTCCTATGCCTGCCTGGTTTCGGTACAAGCTGCAGTTACATGGTCACGACTCCCTCCCTGGGCCAGCTGAGGACAGCTCGTCCTGCCACGCGAGGCGGCCACGGCTCCAGCGCGGCTCCCCAGGCACCACCAGCAGTTCCCTTCTGGGCTTCCATGGAGCACTTGGGGCTTTGATACCCAAGTGCTTTGCAAACATTAACTCATTTACTCCACCAGCACCCCCAGACAAGAAAGAGGAGGTGTAACCAGCCCAGAGTTTTGCAGGGAATTTGAAGCGTGGAGGCATCAGGGTCAGAACTTACTGCTTCTGGGAATACAGCTGGAGCTGCCCCAGCCTTTGAAGGGTGCAGGCTGCAGCTTGCTGAGCACCCAGAGTGACTCTGGCTGATGCCTTCCAGTCAGAGACCGGGCTTTGCAGTTCCCGGCCCCCGCGGGTCCCACCTGCATGCCGGAGGAAACCGGAGCTGCCGGCAAAACCGCACCTGAGTGCAGAGCAATCCCGTGCACCCCGTCACTTGAGCCGGGAGCTTCCCAGTACCCCATTCCCATCACCGCCCAGTCCCCTGTTTGCTCTCACCAACCTCCACTTGCTGGCAGATCTGTATCAGCTTGGCCATCTGGTTTTCCAGTTCACTGTTGCGTTTGACCAGGTTGGTGAGATTCGTCTCCAGGGTTTGCTGCAAGTCCAGAAACAGGAGAGGAGAAAGAAACAAAACAAGATGATCAGCAATGCTGGAGGATGATCCCAAGCCCCCCATTAGCAACCGAGAACGTTCACCACCCAACAGGCTGCCTGAGGAAGCCACAGCTTGAGTAAGTTTGGGCAAAGGCTCTCGGGTTTCTCGGCAGCTCCTGCCCATGCTGGTGGGTTGTGTGAGCGCTCAGTCCAGGACGGGGCAGCCACCAGGCTCGGCACTGTGGTCAGCAGCCAGAGGGGACAATGTGGGGGTGAGCCCTTTGCTGCTGCTTCGGAGGAGCCGGGCTGGGCTGTGTTCCTGCAGCAAAGCTGAGTTTCTCCTGCACCCCCTGGAAAATGTTATGGGCAGCTGCAAAAACATCAGGAGTATCTACGTTTCTCAAAAACATTCCGAAACCACTTGCTGCTGCTGAACCCTTCGACAAGGTGGGAGAGGCTAAACATGCTGCTCCCTGTGTTTCTACCAGGAAAGGAGCCAGCATGTCTATTTTCACCATCAGTGGTGTTTTGCACACAGTAAGGAAGCCAAACGAGCCCGCGGAGCCGTCTGAGGAGGACTTCCCTCTCCGCAAATTGTGTCTGCTGGAGCAACACGGGCACAGGCTGGGAGAGCAACGTGGCAGCTCCCGACCGAGGGACATCTCGCCCGGCACAGGCAGCTCTGCCAAGCAGCGGGGGCACAGCCCTCCCCAGCTCCTGCAGGGCTGCCCACGGCCGCCGAGACCCGGACCAGCTCGGCCCTCTCCTCCCACCACGTCCCGCACTTCTGCGAGCACAAAGAACCATTCTCTGCTCGGCTGCCCAGTGGGACGCCGGCCCGTTCTGAATGAATCGGGGACACTTTCACCCCTGCTCTCCCCTCCTCATCCTCTGCGGGCACCAGAGATAAAAGGGTCCCAGGAGAGGTTGTGGTCCCCACCAGAAGCCGCCTGCACTTCCCTTTCCAGCTGCCCAGCTCTTGCCGTGGCAGCGAGTTGCTGCTGGTAGACCACAACCCTGCGGCACGGGGATCCCCGGGGAGCATCGTCTCCATTGGCACCCAGAGGATGCCACGTGGACGGAGCAGAACGGGATCCAGCTGAGCGCGGAGAAAGAGCCCTCCTGAAATGAGTTCGATACCTGCGGACACACACTGGACTCGCATTTTTTTTCTGGCTATCAATAATTTAGGTGACACCGCATTTCCATTAAAATATGTGGTTCCACTAAGAGGAAATGTTTTATAACAAAGTGCTCACTACCTGTTGCAACGCTTGTTGGGAAAATGATATCCTATTAATATTTTAAACTCCAGGGCTGGAAGAGGATCCCTGTGGAGTTTTATTCCTCCCCGGCTAGAAGCTGCAGTCCAAGGCTTTCATCATGGCTCCAGCAGACTCATAAACACAGCCCTTCTCTACACGCACAGATAATTTGGGGGCTAGTTAGCCAAGAGAACTTGAACCACGGTGATGAAGCACAGGCAAAGCATTCATTCCTGAAAAAACGCCGGCTCCCAAAATACTCGGAGCTCATTTGCAATCCTGCAAATTGCGAGCCAGCGGCGGGTGAAGCAGAACACGGAAACGGGCTTGAAAAATGAAATACAACCCAGGGTGCCTTCCTCAAGTGGCAAGTGCTTTGCACAACAACGCTGTATCGATAATGAAAAAGCCAGCTGAGAACGGCTCCTGCCACCCTCCTTCCTTACAGCTCAATATTATCAAACATCGTTTGACGAAAGCATTGAACATTTAACTTGCTAATTATCTTCCTCCCCACCAACTCTGAAGTCGCGGCTTTGAAATCGCAGCCCGCTCTGCTTTCATGTTCCCAGGCTGCTGATGGGGAGCAGGGAGGGCAGAGGAGCTCGGGACGCACCCTTTGAAGTACCGGAGTCCAAACCACATCCCCCGCACCCCCGGTTTTGCAGGGGACGGCCGTGCCGCTCCCCTCCCTGCTATGACCGCGCAGGGAACCTGCCCCCACGCTCATCCCCTCGCGCGCTGTGGCTGCAGCGATGCTGGTGCGGTCGGCAGAGGTTTACTCGCGCCGAGCACGGCTCACACAGCTCACACCCTCCCTCGCTGCTCGCACAGGGGCTTGCAGGGCTCCGCGGCGAGCGCTGCTGGCTGCCGCAGCCCCTGGTGCAGCGCAAGGAAACCCAGATGGAGCCATTTCCTTCTGCTGTGATTTGCTGAAACAAATAAAAGGCACGAGAAGCTTTGCTACGCCAGCTGGTTCTGTCGTAGGTATACGGAAACTACAGCAAAAGCGGGGGCTGGCTTTTAACGGCGTTGTAACGCGCTCGTAATTTCCCCAAACATTCACCTTCTGGCCTGAAATAGGGAAGAGCTGATTTCTCTGCAACCGAGAAGCGAGGAGAAGAGATAAGACGGAAACACCACCACGTCCTTGAGCAAAAGTCACGGGTGCTCAGCGCGACCCTGGGGCCAGGTGCCCAGGGACAGAACTGTTCACCCAGGGACGGCAGGACCAGAGAGGCAGAGAGCACAGACGCGGCCGAGCCTTCCGCAGCCGTGCAGGTCCCAGAACACTGGCCAGGGGCAAACCCTCCCCGGCAGGGGATCATCGGCCGCACCCCGTTTACCTGCGCGTGACTCGACGAAGCATAAATGCATCTGGCACCCAGCCGAAGGAGCTGAATAACTCGGCGCTGACATGTGAGTGTCGATGTTCGTGGTTTCGCGATGTGCACCACGAGCAACAACTTCCTGATTTCCCTTTTTCTCCAAATATCAAACGACCAGTTGAACTAAATGCGGATTTCTCTATTCCTGTTTGAAGAGAGAATCGAGCTTGGGAGTTCAAGGCAACTTTAGAAATCATATTATTATAATAATAAGCATATTATTATTACAAATATTACATTTCCTCCTGGTCCGCCATGTGTTGTCAGATGTGACCCTGCCTGCACCTGTCAAGCCTGCATCCACGGCAGGTTCCCATCACAGCACCAGTCTGGAAGCTGGTCTGAATGGGAGAGAGGGCTCAGGAGGGGCTCATCTGGCTCTGCCTCACTACGGGACCAGCTCTGCACATTTATCTTCATGCAAAAGCAGCCAAAACTGGTGAGTGTTTACTTTCTGTGATTTATTCAGGGCTGTTCTCATTGCCCTCGCTCATTTATAATTGCTTTCATTAAGGGAAACAGGTCCCTGCCCTGCTCCGCTCCCTCCACGCTCCACAAACACAATCCACAAGTGCATCCAAACACACGCAGCCCCCAGAGCCAAAGCAGCTGCAAAACGCTCCCGGGCTGGGGAGCGGCAGGAGAACAGGTCCCCGGCTGCCTCCCACCACCCTCCAGCTCCACCCGAACCACGCGGGGCGAGGGCAGCCTGGAGGGTCTCTGCTGGCTGGGGATGCTCGGCTGAGCCCTGGGCGGCTGAGGACGCGCTGTTGGGTCTCCCGGCACCACGTGCCCAGGAGCCCCAGCCTGGCTCCCCACCGAGGAGCTCTCCTCCAGAGCTGCTTCCCAAGATGGTGGGCGTATGAAGAGCCCATCAAGGTTTAAGTCTGACAAATCATCCGGGTTTACACGCAATAAACAGATTCAGAGCCCCTCGGAGGACGCCGGGAACGCTGCGAGTTGTCTTTGCAGCACACACCGAACTGCTCCGGTGAGAACAGCCTCGTCTGTTGGTCAGGAGCTTCCCCTCGGTCCCCATCCCCTCCACAGGGGTGACCGGCGGGTGGGCATCGGCCGGAGCAGGGCTCCTGCTCCAGGCTCTCTCCAGCACAATTAGGAACATCGTCAGAACCTCGCCATAGCAAACCACTTAATTTTCTAGGTCAGCTCTGCTGGTTCGGGTGATACCAGGCGCTGAAAGCTGGTGGTTTATCTCAGATTTTGCTCAGTATGTTTTGCTCCAAAGCAACTTAAAATGCATCAGTGTCAGGAGGCGGGAGCTGCGCGGAGCCGCTCGGCAGCTCTGTCACATCTCTCTGTCACTTGTCCTATTGTCTGGGGAAGCGAGTGCAGCAGAGGCAGGCAGCTGACTCGCGTCTCATATTTTCCCCTTGATTTTTATTTTATTTTTTTTGGTATAGATTAAAAACATCATCTCAGAGGGACGTGTCGCTACTGGGGCTTGACCAGGTGCCCCAAGCTCCTGCCTGGGCACCACCAGGCGCAGCAGGGTGGTGAGCAGCAGGGTGCTCCATCCTGCTTTGGCTGAGTTCCACTTCCAGCAGTACGTAACACGTGCTCGCTGCTTTGGCCACTGGCTTGAGACATCCAGAGCCTCTCGCCACAGTCGGTCGCTGAAGGAGGGGTGATGGGGAATTGCCCCTCTGAGGCTCCTCACTGGAGAGGATGCCCCGTGGGGCAATCGAATGTCTTGATATCTCCAGAACAGGAGATGTCCCAGTTCACTGTGAGCGCAACACAACCAGTTGGGGTGTGTGAGCAAGGGGTGACCCTCCGCCTGCTCACGGGGCACTGTCCGGGGCCAGAGCCTGGCAGGGACCTCCCTGGGGTGCTCCTGCCACTGTCTCAAGCCTCATTTCCTCAGGAAGGGCTGCAAGGGGCTTCTCACGCCAGGCCCCCTCTGAGAGACGTGATTCCTGGAAGGAGAGGCAGCCAGGCTTCTCCAAACCCATCTCCCAGAGAGACAGCAACAGGTTTTCACCCTGCAGGTAACTGCTGTGGTTTTCACTGCCCTGGACATCGGTGCTGCAGGAGGTTTTCTCAGCAGCTCCTCCAGGACCTGGCTGCACACCAAGGTAAAAGTCTTTGCTAGAGCCTGAGCTCCCCGTCGGCAGGAAAGGAAGCGCCCCTTGCCCAACACACACGGGTGATCACACGTGTGACACCGTCACGTACCCCAGAGACACGACCGAGGCACATCCTCAACTATGGCGGAGATTTCAACTTCGATCAACGCACACGTACGCACACAGAGCTTTTGTCTTCTCGAGGTACCTCTGGCTCCTCAGCTAAAGGAACGAGAGAAAAAAAACACGACCATGGGTGCAACTCGCTGCCTGTCGACGGGAGCAACCTGGGATCACGCTCACCCCTCTCAGAAACTCCCTCTTTGGCCTCGTTTCCCCAGGAACACATGTTTCTGCTCCTACAGAAAGGCGACCTGTGGAACGGGGTGGGGAGGATGTGCTAATCCCCCTATAAATCAAAGCTGTCCCCCTTAGTTCCAAGGCAGGGGAAAAAAAATAAAATCACATGAAACAGCTTCAAGTTGTCCTATCTCCAAAGCTGCTGATTAGTTGCAGACTTGTTCTGAAGCATCGTTCTGGCAAGTCCGTTTGTCTGGCTGCTCAGCGAGCAGCTCCAGGACCTACATTTCCTCCTCTTGCTCTTTCTGTCGGTGCACTACTTCACAGAAACAGGGGCTTTGCTTCTGAAGATATCCCTCTAGGCAAAGATCCTGCAAGAGCCCGAACACCTGCAGGTCCTTGGCACGAGTCATCCTCCTCTCCGCAGAGAGAAGAGGAACGGCTCGCTGGTGATGGATAACCCCTGGCTGCTGGAGCTCGTCCACACCAGCACGTCTCCCAAAGAACGAGCTGTTCCCTGGCGAGCCACGCTGATCTGTTTTCCTGGGTAAAATGAGAAAAAGGACGAGGACAAGCCAGCTGACATCCCTCCCTGATACAGGGTGACCAGCCCTTCTCCTAAGTCACAGAATCACAGAATTATTGAGGCTGGAAAAGACCTCTGAGATCATCGAGTCCAGTCCTAGGACTCCAGCACGAGTCCTCACAAGCACAGAGGGGCAGGGACATCTGGCAGCTCCCCTCCAAGACCCCAAGCCCTCCATCTGCCAGAAGGCACAGGCTGAGGCACGTGGCAGGAGCACTGCAGCATCTCTCCTGCTAACCAACAGCCCAAGGCCAGCCCCACGGCTGCTGCTGGCCAGACAGTGACAGCAGGAGCTCAGACCGCCTGAGGAACACACTTCCATGGTAACCTGCTTCCACCGCCAGCCCCCCGCTACCTGCTGCCTCGATGGGTAAGATGGGCAGAGGATGCTCAGTGGTGTTCATCTACCCGAGAGTCTGTGCTGTCTGATCCCCCCCTACGCTCACCAGAAGTTATGCTTAGAAGGCATTCACCGCTGAGGTCTACAGCTGGAACAAAGCAGTGGAACCATCCTGGAGTGCCTCCTCCTCTCTCTGAATGTCAAGGTGTGCCCGATGGGACCATCATCTGATGGGACAGTGATGGCGCAGGGCTGACTCAGCCAAGACAGGGCTCCTTTCTGGCCACCCCAACTCAGCAGTGTGACACTCCTCCAGAGCGTTCACAAGTTACAAATAAATCAAGAATTCAGAAGAACAAGAGTCACTAGTGACAATAAAAAATCTTCGATTTCCAAGTCAGCTACAAAGAGAGAAGTGCCTGAGGACCAGGCTGGACACGAAGCCTGGGGCAGCTCCACGCCAGCCTGCAGCGCACGTCACCCGGAGAAGAGCCGTGCTGCTGGCACAGCCCAGCGCATGTAGCTGTGCTCCGAAGAGCATCCCCACACTGCTAATGTGGAGCCAACACTGACTGGAAAACTCACCCCTGCAGCCAGAGAAACACGGAGACCTTTGGCCCCGGTGCAGCCAGGCTGGTCCCAGCACCCACAGCCACCTCCTGGATCCAGGTTTGGGCAGACCCTGACCACCAAGGCAAGCCTGGAGGACAAGGCGTCCCCAAGGGCTTCATCCCTGTGCCCACCGAGTGACAGGGCACATCAAGGTTGGACCATAACCCGGTGCCGGCTACTCCCCTCACCTTCCAGCCACAACCAGGAGCTAACGAGGCCCTGCAGAGTCCGACTAATGAGCAGAAACGCGTACGGCTTATTGAGGTCCTGCAGTGTTTACGTCCTCTAATCTTTTCAAAGCGACTCTCCTGCTACTGGATATTATCACGGTTTTCTGGATCATCGCAGCAGTGTTGAAAATTGTTTAAATATTTTATTAAATTCATCCTGACTGCGACAAGCCAGTTTTTATTCCTGAAGCCATCTACCCATTATCTGCTCGTTTGAGCTGTCCTATTTAAACACTCCGAGACTTTACTCCCCAATCCGGGCCACGTGCTTCTCAGCTTAAAAGAACGTGATTTTCAGACATCTTATTAAATTTGCTACATTTGATGTAAAACTGCCCAGACTACGGCGAGTCCTGAACTCATTCACGTACCTTCCGCTATTTTTATTTAGAGATGGAAAGATTTACACCCCTCCGAGCAATGCCTTTTCCCAGGAGTGATTCCTGGTTTCTTCCCATCCAGCCCCAGGAGGTCTAGAGAGGTGGTTTTGTGATGCCCTGTGGTAGGTACCACCAGTGGCTGCACATCCCGGAGGGCGAGGAGCTGCCCTCCACCTGCCCCATCTCTGAGCCCACGCACAAGGACGGACTGTGGTGCAGGAGCCGGGGCCGGCAGCAGCCCCAGCAGACCCTTCCCAGCCACGGGCCACCCACGCCAGCCCCAGAAACCCCCACGGCTCATCTCGGGAGGAACTGGCAGCAGCTCTGCTGTCCCCACGAGAACCGAGCATTGCCGGCATCCCTGCTTCGCCGAGAAATCCCATCTGTCGGAAAAATAAGCCATTAATAACTATTCTGTTTTATCCTGCCACAGTTATGAAACCACGAAAATTGAGGAGAGAGGACAAAAAAGGAAAGGCGACGCTGCGAATGTCCACCTGCTCCCTCAGCCCTGGTTTTTCAGAGCTTTTGCGTTTTGTCTCTCCCATGATGCAGAAGAGACTCTGGATCTGAGCATCCCAGCGGAGCGATGGCCAGGACACGGTGTGGGCACGGCTGTGGGGCTGGTCCCCACCAGCCACCTCAGCGCCCCTGCACATCGAATCACCAGCCAGAGACACTGAAGGACTCGCCACAGATCACGACCTCTAATGGGGAACAACAACCTGAGACATGGAGCCAGGACGAGAAACCAGGACACGCCGAGTGTCTGGGGACCCCTTCTGCACACAGAGGAGTAACGAGAGCACAAAGCTCAGAGCGCGGCATCAGACCACGAGGAAACACGCCCTGCAAAGTCACCCTGGTTTACAGCCGAGGAAGGACCGTCAGACGCGAAGCAGGAGGGGGACCGTAGCTGGCAGTACCCTGCTACCGCTGGCTTTGAAGCCAAGAGTGAACAAAACTCCTTTCAAAGTGTGAAAGACAGACAGCGCAGCTTCGTCCCCATAAATATGTATATCCTCGCGGAAGAATCCGCTGGTGGAACAGAAGATACGTCCTTTGAAGGATTTATATGAATACATGGGAGGCAAAGACAAAGAACAACATAAAAGTTGCCCTCAGAAGCTGCCCTGAAAAGGAAGGGAAGGTGGGTGGAGACCAACTCCAGCGAACGAGTCTTCTTGGGTTCACTAATGGCAGCGCAATTATGTCTAATGGCTCCTGCTGCAGGTAATGGCCCGGTTGTGAAGAACCCTCACGAACATTCCTACGGGTAGGTGAGAATCTCACGCAGAGACGGATTTCCAGGAAAAAAAAGCCTGAAAATTACTGATCTGAGGCACACAGGGAGCATCAGAACAGCAGGAGACGATGTGTCCCTGATAACGCTTGGGATCAATTATTAAAGGCAGATGAGGACAAACTAACTAAAAGAGCATCAACAAACGTTTCTGCTATTAAAGCTTTCTTTAAAACAAAAGAACTGTTAAGAGCTGCTGGAGCAGCAATTTTGTGATAAATTAAAGAACTTCACAAAAAACTCTCTGAGATCTGAAGCTCCGAATCAGACAGACGCAGCCATTCTGGAGCGGCTCGCTCCCATCAGGTCTCCCCTTCTCCCTGCTCTCCCTCACCATCTTACCTTGGGCTCAGCCCCGCCACTGGCAGCTCCCCTGGGGTGTTTCGGGGTCAATGAACCATTTCAGGATCCGATGCTTCGCTGGTCGCTTCCCGAGCTGCTCTGGCTGAAGGCTCCCTTCGGAAGCTCTTGGTGCGATTCACCACCAAGAAAGCTTCAGCAGGCAGAACCTCGCTTGGACGCCTTCTCAGAACCCAAGAGTGCAGAGGTGTGGGCAGAAGCATCATTAGCGTACCTGCGTCGTGTCCACGGCCTGATGATGAACTGCACAGCACCCACGACTCCTTCCACAGCAAAAGGTGTCGTGCGTGAGGACCTACAATCACCGTGGCCTGTCTCGGCTCCTGTCAGCATCCCACACACGGCCAAGCAGCCGACGTGGCCGCGCGGAGCATCCTCGGGAGCTGAGGAAGCCTCCAGCAGGACACCAGCAACACAGGGCTCGGGCTGAGCTCTGGAGGGTCCAACAACCCTTCCAAGGTAAAGACACCAACCGAAGAGCTGAGACACCCCACCCGGGGCTGCAGGAAGGAAACCTGGGATCTGGCACCGAATTTACGCAGATTCGCAACTGCACTTAATAAACAATCGACCTTCTGCAGCAGACGTGAAGAGATGAAATTCAATGAGCACCCACTCAATGGAAAGTTCAGGGAAGTGCTAGAGAGAAATTAATGAAGATTCAAACGTTTCCGAGGAACATCTGGTTGCCATTCAACAATAAAAAAAAAGATGCTTTGTGATTTTCACCAGATAGATAACGGGTTCATCAAAGACCCACTAATTACTTCATTCAATTTCTATCGCTCTTCCCAATTCAAATTAGCAAAATTCAAGTGAAAAGTAATGAAAAATGGCAAGGAGGGTACCTGCGATACCCGCTTCTCCTCGCCGCCTGGTCTGCGCATCAATATTTAGCTTCAGCTGTTCCAAAACCGAATATGAAACGCGTAAAATAAATTAGAAGTAGAATTCACGCCTAAACACCGGGGAGAGATGTTTTGAATTACAAATACAAAATTAGCTTGAAAGTGACGCGAAAGCTCCTGCATTTCAAATTGTTGCAGAAAACGTATTGAATTCTGCAGAGATCAGACAGATACCGCGCCGGAGCTCGACGGCAAATGACGGGGGAGAAATCAATTCGAGGGGAGCTTGACTCGTGTCATGACCATGACGTGGAGTTTAGCTTCACTACGCCAAGATGTCGTGGAACGTGATTTCAATCTAAAATATTAACCGGCAATAAAACACATCAATCATACCCTGCCAATGGGTCATCCCGTGGATCCAGCTTAGCCCCACCTCGTGCATGTATTTGGTCTCTCATCCTCCCTGCACCGGTGGCTTTTACTGTGTTTGTCCCCACTTCATCCCCACCGATGGGGATGAGGGCTCAGCACCGCTGAACACCAGAACAACCTGCCCAAGGCACCCGCTCGCGCAGGGCAGAGCCCGTCCCAGCACCGGGCAGGAGAGACATCACCAACACTGTTTAAATATTTACTCCCGCAGCCCTGAGCTGCTCCTGCCCTCCTTTCTCCTATCCCTCCACCCTCGCTCCCGCTCCCTCTTTCGGGGTCTCAGCCGGAGAGGGGGCAGCGAGGCGGCTGCAAACGAACGATAACGAAGCGCGGAGCTTACTGCCTGGTGCCTTCCCTCTCCCCGCGTGCCCTAAAAAACCCCGCTCCCAGCGCCAAGGATCAAACAAGATGATCAAACGCTTCAGCAGCTGTTTTTTAATTCCCCGTTGCTCCGGCTCCCGTGCACGCTCGAGAGCCTGGGTTTTTTCCCTTTCCCTCATCTCCGCAGCAGAAGTAGCTGGAGTTTGCAGTGGTGGGAGGAGAACAGGCTGAGGCATCAACAGCAAGCGCGAGGAAGTCAGAAATCAAACAAAACTCTTTGCCTGACCCTGTATTGAAGGATTTATCTCCATCCGGAACCTTCTCTGGGTGGGGAGTGGGGATGTGCCGGCCCCAAGCAGCGGGTTGAGATGCGTGTGGGACCCGGCTCTCCGGTCCTCATCATCCAGATGAGCAAGTCTGCTCAGAGGGGAGAGAAAACCCACGGGTTCCTCAGCGGTCCTCCTGGCACGTGGCTTCCCAAGAGGTAAAGCCACAGGAGACGTGAACAGGGCACAGAAAAGGATCGAGAAGTTCACAGGGTCTTGCAATGAGCGCAGTGGGGACCGAGCTGCCCCTGCTTCAGAAAGGGGATGAACCCCTCTGCTGCAAGGCACGCCAGGAGCAAGCGGGGACCTCACCGGCTTCAGCACCCACATCTGCCGTGTTCACGCCCCTGCGGAAAGAGCCAGCGTAGGGAGGGTGGCTCCGCTTCTCACGGCCTGGCCACCAAACGCGGCCACAGCTCCTGAGCCAGCCCTTGACTGCAGGAGAGCGAAAGCCCTGCGCTGCTGGATCACGGTGCTGTGGGACGAGATGGGAAAGTTTCCTTAAAGGCAGGCTCCCCACACTTCAGCTGTATTTCTCCTCCAATCTGAAATATTTAAGCTCTTAGCAGGGGAAGCAGAGGGGACAAAAGACCAGAGAATCTCCTACGGACCCCAGAACAGAGATCTACTTACTTTAGTTTGGGGGGCGGGATTCTCTAAGGGTTCCCTTCCTTCCGAGGCAGGGCCCGATGGGCAGGAGACCCCCAAAACGGGGAGGATTTGACGGGGAGACGTCCCAAGGAAAGTTGCACCACTTGGTGGCATCATCCTCAAAAGCTCGGGCAAGTGGGGCCAGTTTGCCTAATGGGTATCGGAGCGATTAGAGGCATCAAATTATCTTCCGCAGCACACAACAAATAATACTAATGGCAGGGATAATGTCAAACAGAATTACATTGGATTTTAAACAGCACTGATAGCACATGTTAAGCAGACATATAATTAGCGCTGTGGCGCCTTGATAATGTTAATAACGTAGCTAATTATACTGATATAAATAGCAAGATTAATTGTCACAAAACATCAGTATCAGGCTTTGAAAGGCATCCACAAACCTTGCCACTGTTTATCAGCACTCGGGTACCGCGGCTGGAAGAGTCAGCAGTGAAATGTTCCCGAGGGCTGGATGTAGCCCTTGCCGGGGCTGGATTTACCCCTTACGGAGGCTCCTTCCCGCAAAGTCCCCCCTGGATCAAGAACATGCTGGAACACCCCGGGGATATTCTGAAGCCTCCATCCCCATCCAGCCCTTTCAGCCTTGTGTGCTCTGGATTTACCTCGCTCTCCTGAACGGCTCATCCGAAGGAGATAAACACGGCGGCTTTCTCTCCTCGTAACCCGAAGAGGAACGAAGAGCAGCGTCCTAAGCCATTGCAGGAAAACGTTTTTGCGTCAGGGCATTTGCTACGTCCCTGTTTACAGGAGCAAAACCAGACCCCGAGGCTGGTCTAGGAACCGGCATCCCAGCACAGCCGAAGCAGGACGGTGACAAATGGGAATGATTAAGCCCAACGTGCCCTTTGGGAGACTTAACCTCTCGTTCGCAGACGTCTCCTGCCATTTGGCGGCTTCGTTAAGTGGAAGGGCTGGAGGGGAGCGCAGCACCGAGACCAGCAAAGCAGCGGCTGGATGGTGACCATCGCAGCACAAGGTCTCTCCTCATCACTTCTCTTTGCAGAAGAACAAATGCGGATGTAAAAACTAGGATGAGCTGGGCAGGAGGTGCACAGGTTTAAAGCCCATGGAAGCCCCTGTCTAATTAGCTTCCAAATTCCTGCTTGGTGCAGGACTTGCCTGTGCTGAACAAACTTTTCCACCTTCCTGGCACGAGCAGATGAAAGCCTCGGGGGACACGTTCCAGAGCTCCACGTCTAGTTGGGCCATTCCGCATTTCGCCAGGAACTCGCCCTGCGTTTTCACCCCACCTCGCTCCCAGCCGCGCCGCAGGGAGCAGGAGCCGTTCGGCTGCGCTGGCTTTGGGACGCTCCGGGCTCGCCCAGCCCAGCGCCTGGCTGCGGGGGCAGAGCCGGGGCCCTGGGAAAGCCGAGCACGGTGCTGGGCTCACTCCCCACTCCCGGCCACATCGGCCGGCCCAGCCAAGCTTCTGCTGGCAGGGCGCGTGGCGAGCGCTGCCAGGACGCGGACCCTCGGGTTTCTCTTGGAAGCAGATACGAGGCGCCAAGCAACTGCCCGGGATGGAGCTTATTTTGGCTGGTTTGTTGCTTATGTTAAGCCACGGTGAGACTGTTAAAACCAGAGCTGGAGATGTTGAGATAGACACTCACCAGCACAAACTCAGCCTCAGGGTAAACCACCGACTTCAGCTGTGAGAAGACTTTAACTCCTTGTGCAGACTTTTTCCCTTTGCTGCTGGAAAAGCAAACAAAATGTCTGAAACCACCAAAAAGTCACAAAGCAATGGGACAAGCAGCACTTTTGGAGGCTCTTCTGCAGCCAGAGCCACACAGAGACCCCCTGATCCCCTGGGGCATGCGGGATGCTTCAGCAGGCTTCGCTAGATACGCACAGGGACACTGTACTTCCAAAAATCCCAGGCAAGGGAGCTCGCCAGCAGTGCAGCCGGGGCGAGCAAAGCCAGTGCGCTTCCTCTAGAACCGCCAGGGTGCTGCAGGGATCGCTCCGAGGGGTCGAGCATTGCAGGGCTGAGCCTGCAGCCTCCTCCTGCACATCCCTGCGGCCTCGTCCTGCGTGTCCCCATCCTGCACGTCCCCGCACCTTCCCCGGCTTGCCCTGGCCAAACACCAGCCTGGGCCACAGAGCATCGTTCTTTCAGCTTATCCGGCAGATCTTGGGCACCAGCCCCACAGATTACACAAGCTCCAACGTCTTACAGCAACGGGCACGAGAGAAAAGGTTTGAACAGGTTTTCCTTCCTGGAGAAGACAGACCTGCCCGCTGCCAGCTGCCCTCCCAGCCCGGGGGCCGGGGACACGGCGCGGCACTGCCTGGTGCCTCCAAGGGCCTGGAGACAGCGTGTTGGGGCGGTCCGGATAAAGTGACCATATACCCAGCCCTGCCTTCAGCCGGCCCCCGGAGCTCTACGGATCTCTCCAAAGCCGGGACCCCTCGCCAGCCGGCACGCCCAGGCAGCACCAACCACCCCAGGAGCTCCTCGCCCCGCTCCACGCTGCTGGATGGACTCCACCAAAGCCTCTCCGAAGGCCACCCTGAGGAGAAAGGCCAAGAAACAACCAAAGACGGACTTTCCAGAAAGTTACAACATCTGGCCAAGGCGGAGGGGAGGGAGCGCCGAAGCCTTTAAGCCAAGCGTGAGGGTGGCTGCTCGTGCCAAAACCTGCTTCAGCTGCTTTCAGCTTGGCTAAAACTTCACCTAGTGAAGTGTAAAGCTCCCGTCGGCCCTTGTTCCTTCCTCAAGCGAAAACCCATCCATTTCTGATAATGAGAAAAGGAAAAAGTCTCTTTCCTCCTCCACACGAGGAGGGGAAGCCCTAAAATTTCCATTGTTTCCCTAGAAAGCTCAAAGGATCAGTGCCCTCAGTCAAAGCTGGAGTTTGGAGAGCAGGGTTAGCTCTTCTTCTGGAAAAACTGCAAACGTACCGGAGCGACGAGCTGCTGCCAGGCTCTGGGGCACCTCCCAGGGATCTTTGGCGAGCCGCCCCAGAGTCCCCACCTCTCAAACTCAGCAGCCTGGGCTTTGCCATCCCCGTGCCCCCACAGTCCTCACCCCAGCCAGTCCCACCTCTCCCTTTTCCTCCCTCGCAGCCCAGGTCCCGCCTGCCCCTGCCCACACCAGGCACAGGTTGGCACAGGAGGGCGCAGACATCCCCCAGCAGCGGGGGCACGGGCCACCCGCAGAGCACCCAGCATCGCAAGGGAGTCGTGTACCCAAAGGGAGGGACCTGGGGAGCTTTGGGCTGCTGGGCACGTGTCACTTCAGCCCTTGCAAAATCCCAGGGACAGAGCAGGACAACAGCAGAAGGCCCACAAGGCACAGGACCAAGGGAGACAGGTCTCTGCAAAGCAGAGGAATCATTCATGGAAGACACACCTGGATTTATTTTACGTGTAGCCGTAACTGCCTGCAACGTAACCTCTGCCTTCCTCCAGCCCTGTTCTCTGATACAACCAAATCGTTTTGTGAAAACACAGAAACAAAAAAACACCCCACAACCCCAAACTCCAGGAATCCAGAAGCCCACGCCCAATTCCGGCCCTCTACGCTGGAAAATTCCCCCCTGGAGCGCAGTGAATGGGCAAAGCCACTGTGAACTCCATCGTTTGAACGAGCGGAGCGGCATCAGCCGCTGCTGCGGGCTGAGGAAGGGAACACGCCCGAGTGATGCACGGCCCTGCCAGAGCCGCAGCGCTGCGGCGCGGAGGCCGTGGGTGCAGAAGCATTAACGGCGGAGCAGGTGAGCATCCGTAAGGAGCACAGACCGAACTCCTGAGCCCGGACCCGCAGCTGGGCTGACAGAACGCGGTAACGCAGCAAACAGATCTCAAACCACGCCATAAAAGTGCCGCGGAGAGCATCGCGTGGCAGCAGCTTTGGGGAAACACAAGATCTCGGCGAATCCAGAATGGAAAAACCTGCCGGGTTTCGCGTGCAGCTGAGGCAGCTCCAACAGCGCCAGCGGCTGATGGGAGCCCACCAGCAGCGCTCGACCCCGCACAAAGCTGCTCACTGAGCCTGAGCAGGGACTCAGCGTCACACTCTCCTACTCGCCTCCCTCCGCCCGTGTGCCTGGTAACCATCACCAGGGCATCCTCGAACCTCGAGGTTTACAGAAACCCCGTGTTCTTCTTATCTGCTTCCTGTACCTTGAGTCTTCAAAGGTCACAAAACTGCGTATCTAAAAAGCGACCTGAGCTGCTCCTGCAGCCCCGGGATTCCCATGGCTGCGGTTTCAGAATTAAAATATAGATATGCAGAATAACAGATGCCCAGAGACATGGGGAGAGGAAAATGACCCAGCAGACACCCTGCTTGGGGGCAGAGTCCACGTCATCCACCAGATCGTTCCCGACTGCGCTGTTCTGGGTGCCACAGTCACAGCGAGGTTTCACAATGCCGCACAACCGCACTTCTGGGCACTCCGGGCACCGTGCCCACCAAAACCACAGCTGAGCTCGGAGAGCTGCTCTGCTCCGTGCTGAGAAGCCCTCGCTGACTGCAACAAGCTGCAGCATTTCAGGCACAATCTCACCCCACAGCACCCGGGGAGCTCCAAGGGCGTGCAAAGGGAGCACCCCAAACCTGCCCAGGTCCCGTGTCCAGCTGGCGGGCAGCAGAAACTTGCACAGGGGTTTCTGACCCAAGCAAAGCCAGGGCAGGACCCCCTCATCCCGTTCCCAGCCCGGGCAGCATCCTCTGGCTGCTGCGCTCCTCGGCTGCAGGGAGCACCACGGGTTAGTAAATCACGCTCGTTCTGCAGGATTCCACAACTCCACTACGCACTATTTTTATTGACCGAGTCAGTGCCTTCGAGAACAATGCTTTTTCCAACGTGAGCTGGCTCCTACCATTTAAATGAAAAACAGGCCTGGGTGGAAGCGAGCACAAAGGGAAGGAAAGCCCCAGCACCTTCCGCTGGCTTTGCTGAACCGACGCGTCGCTGCGCGTGGCCGCGCTCAAACGGCAGCTCAGCAAGGGCGGGGTGGAGGGGAGCTACGCAGCTCCTGCTGGGCTCACGTGAGGGTGTTTATCAGCAGCTGCGACCAGCCCTGTGGGAATCCAGCACTGCCGGACAGGGCTTCAGGAGCACCCCCAGCACCAGCGCAAGGGAAAGGGACTGGAGTCCAGCTGGTCAGGTTTTCCAGTGTGGACCAAGCGGTGCTTCGAGCCTCGGGCAGGCAGCTTTTCACCTCCTGAGAGCTAAATCTCCAAACCGCGGGGGCTGGAAAGCTGCTACAGCACCCAGCCAGCATGAGCGGGACTGGGGTGCAGCAGTGAGATGAGAGCCTTCTGTGGGGCCTCTGGGATCCCCACCAGCAGCTCTCTGCCCCAGCAGCTCCGGGATCCCCAGCTGCCAAGCCCAGGCACTCAGCCTCGGTGAGTCAGAGCCCGCGCGAGTCACGAGACTGGCTGGAAAATCCCAAGAGTTTCAGAAAATAAACAAATACCTCGTGGGTACTCTTTATTTGCCTCCTGTTCTCTCTGCAAGCCTTTGGAGTGGGTTTGAGCCAGCTTCTGAGCTGCTCTCCAAAGTCTCAGAATAACACACAAACCAGCCCCGCGATGCTTTGTGCGACAGGAGAGCCGAGGCTCTCGCGGCCCCTCTCCTCCCCAGGGATGGGCTTTCTGGAGATCGCTGGGACAAGCCCTGGCAGGACCGGCAGCACCGTTTGCCCCAGCAGCAGTTCCACTGGGCACCAGGAAGGCTGGATCTTTACCCGTCTCCAGCGGGATGCATCCAGGCGCTAGGGGGACAGGGAGCGGCCGCAGAGCATCCCGGCTCCTCGGCTCCCAAACCACAACGGGCACAGAGATGGGGCCAGGCGAGCCCCAGAGCTCCGGCAGCAGCTGAGCTGTGACTTGGGAGGACTCTGCACACGGAAGGAATGAGGGGGGTGCCCACAGCCAGCGAAATGCAGCCGCTCTGCACCCTTTGCCGCGAGCACAAGAGCTCGTCCGAGGCACCCAGGCACCGTCTGCAGCATTATCATCTGAGCTTTATTCTACAGAAATGCTAGTACAGTAACACGCTCCCTGCCCGCTCCCCTGCTCGCACCCCCAGCCCCTGCTGCTCCCGCAGCTCCTTCCTACACATTCACGGACGGGTCAAAAGACTCTTTCAAAATTTATCAGTGTCAAGGCACAAAAATAAAGCAAGCACATTGATCTTCCTGGCAGAGCCCTCCACAAAGAGCGTTACTCACAAAACTTTTATCTAGTTTTCTTTTCTTGCCTTTATTTTCCTTCCCCAGTCCCCTCGTCTTTCTTTAAAAGCTAATCTTTGCTAACAGGAACTTTTTGTTCCCTCTGACACCGCTAATATATGTGCTGGCAAGGCTGCCTCCGAGCACACATCTTCCGTACGAGGCCTCGCCACGGGCTCTGAAACAGCCCCATTAGCATTTTGTTTCTATTTTCCGATCGCAGCGTTTTGCAGCAGTTTGAAAAGCAGACGCTGAGCACAGAATAACTCCCACCAACTTCATCACAGGTGTAAGGGACCTTCTCTCTTACCCGGGAAGAATTACCCAAGGTCAAACAAAGCTCAGTAACGGAGAACTTGAAAGGTAAACTCCCCGTTTGGGCACGGCTCAGATCTAAATTATTTCAAACCCTGTCACTTTTATTACTCCCTGTTTTCTCCACTTTTCCCCAGTTCCCTTGTCCCTCAGCCCGGCAGTGACTGCAGCTTGGAGCCGGGGCTGACCTCTGTGGCAGGACCACCACCAAATGCCCATCGTCAGGGAAGAGCCCTGCCCTGCACAAACCCATCTGCCGCTGCCACGTCGCCCCAGGAAAGCCCGTAAGATCCACGGACCAACAGCCCCTCCTCACCACCCCAGCAACGGACGCGCCACCACCGCGGCGATGCTCAGAAGAACCACCCTTCACCCACGCCACAACCAGCAAAGAATTCCCAAGCCAGGAGCTCTGTGAGGGGGAAGCCCTGGGTCATACTGCATTGCTTTGGGTGGGATCCTTTGCCTTGTTTCAAGAAGTAACAACCTATTGATGGAAACCCCCGCGCCGTCCTGCCGCTGAGGCTGGCCAGGCTCCGGCGGCCCCGCAGCGAAGCAGCTCTGCAGCAGCACCTTCCTGCTCTGCTCCAACCTGAGCTTGGTGGAAAAATGGGGAAAAAACCCCAAACATCCCGGCCTGTGCCCTGTGAGCTGGGGTCAGGAGAGGCTAGAGGAAGCTCGCTCACTCCTACCTCCCTGCTGCCAACCCCCTTCCAAAGGGCATGGGGGGAAGACGAGTGGGAAAGGGGGTGGGTGGGTCCCACGTCAGCTTTCCATCTCCCTTTCCATCTCCCTTTCCATCTCCCTTTCCCAAGGCCCTGGTCCAGTATAAAAGTCACTTTGTCCACGCTGCTCTGTTAACATCGCGCGGCTCCCTCGCCAGGACACCACTGAGCGACGCTGGCGCAGAGGAGCTGGTTTCATTGATAATTTACGAGACAATTTATTTCAATGATGCGCTTGAGCGCAACACCTCGCTGGGGGCCGCCTGTTATCAGCAGGCAGAAGCTGCTCCAGGACTCATTCAGACCCTGCAGCAAAGGATAAAACATGGAAATAAGGGCTGCGAAGCAGCAGGGAGATGAGGGGAACCAGGGCGGGAAGGCTTCAACATGCCGAAAGGGGCATTTCAACAGCTTATCATTGAAGCCCAGCCCAGATCGACGTTCAGGGGGAAGGCAGAGGTTCCCATCAATCCCCAAGCACATCGTGTCCTCCAGCAAATCCCTCCTGGGATGCACAGAGGTGCTCTAACTGAAATCCCTCTCAGCAAGTGTTACAAATCCCTGTGCTCAGAGCTTTGACCTAAAGGCATCACCCACCTTGTGCTCCATCAGAGCGGTGCCATCAAGCCAACATCTGCCACCACCCCAGACGCCGTGACCCAAGGGAGAGCTGATCCAGCAGCTCCGTGACCAGAAAGAGCCATTTCCATTTCCACCTGTCAAGGGATGCCTTCTGCTGAAGGATGCTCCTATCTGAAGCCCCCAAGAAGCCCGGAGCGAGAGCCTGAGCCCAAAACAACCCACACAGCCGCTCAAGTGCAGCCTCCTGAATTTCAGCCACGGCTCAGCCAGCAACACCCCCCGGGACGCTCTGGGGCAGCCTGGCAGAGCCAGCGAAAATCCACCCGGGAACCACCCGCACAGCACAAACGGGGCCGGGGCCCACGGCGAGAGCTGCTGAGGTTCTGGGGTAAGGGCTTCAAGGCTGGAAGATCTCCTGACAGTTCGGAAGGAGGTGCTGAAGAAGTCACCTGTGGGCAGGGGGTTGAGCTGCAATTTTGGGTCTCCTGTCCCCGCTTTCGACCCTCCTGTGCCAGAAAACTCCCATGGGCACGGCGGTACCAACTGCTCATCTACTGCCTTAATGAACCCCGAGCAGAACACAAACTACCCCGTATCTGCCCGGTGCACAACCCGTGGCCAGCGCGGGCTCAGACCCAAACGCGGGAACAAAATGAAAGAGAAACACACGCACAAAAAAGAAGAATTAAAAAGAGGGAAATCTGATTAAACTCCAGGGTTCAGCGAGTGACGTATTTAATTGCTAATGGGCGTTTGGGATTATTTTTTAAGGGTTTGGTTTTTTTTACCAGCCCAGCTGGTGTCATCCTCTAATACCCAGAGAGCAGCAGATTGCAGGAGACGACCCGTTCTCTCACTGCACTTGCTGTTAAGACAAATAAATAAATAAATAAGACAGATCAAAGAACTGAAAAAAACCTTCTGGTAATTTTTTTTTTCCTCCTCCTCTGTTTCCCAACTGGTCCCAAACATATTTCCTGCAGGGACTGACAAGGAACACAGTCAAATTAAAAATCACAGCTCTAAGAGTCAGGTGGCGTCAGATTAAACGGAAAGGCTCCTTTTCAAGCCAGGGATGACGCGGGAGGATCCGAGCGACTCCTGCCGCAGGCGGGTGCAGGGGGTCCCCAGCGCCAGGGCAATGCGGTGCAAAGGGGGGGTCCTGCAAGGACCTCCCTGGGACCTGCCCCGGGGCTGCGCCGCCTGCCTTCACCTTCCTCCCAGCCCTGGACATTCACACGGCCTGTTTTGAACTGCTTCTGGCTGGGGGTGTCAACGGGTCACGGTCAGCCCGGCGCGGAGGGAGCGCATCCTGCCGGCGCAGCGC